>JAOUQX010000030.1:13116947-13130017 GCA_028566295.1 Liobagrus marginatus
ACAGTATAGTATGTTTATACAATGTATATTATAGCATATCATGTATACGTACAATGCATATTCATGGCATATTATAGTAGGTCACTTGGCACACTACATTTTAGTATATTATATTATTATAATTATATATTATTGTCATATACATATTGCATATAGATGTACATTTATAATTTGTAATTAGTAATTACTGTACTTGCTGTTAATAGTATTTATATGCAATCAACCCCCCCCCCCTTTTTTCCACAATTTCCCTCTCTCCCTCACCCCCCACTTATAGCAAACGTTCAGCTAGTCGTCAAAGCATTTCACTGTATGTTGTACGACGCATAATGTACATGTGACGAATAAACTTTGAATTTGAACTACACTATGTGGCCAAAAGTTTATAAACAATACCAAAACCTTTGCCTCAAAGTCGGAAGCACATGGATGTACTTGTCTAGAATATAATGCTAAATTTTACAAAGATATTATTACTTTACTGGAAATAAAAAGACCCAACACTGAGTTCTGCACAGGGGTATTGTCATTCTGGAACAAAGTGTAAAACTGGAGACTTCACAACGATACACACTGCTTGGATGCAAGGCTCATTTTGCTGAGCTGGAGGGATAAATTAAGAAGCACAGAAGCTGTATAGCCGAAAGTCTAAAGACGATGTATACAGTTTGTGGCTGCGTTGAAGCCATTATTGTGTTTAGCATTATTTTCTAGATGTTCGGTGGGCTAAGTTCTCACAGGGAATACAAAATAATTCATACATAATCTAACCCGATAACTAAGCGTCACAACGCTTACTTGTCTCGAAACACCAAATGCGATAGGTGTATTGTGAATATTGGCCTACAGAGGTCTCACTCCCATATTGCTTATAACTTTCCCTTTAAGTTGTTTATGCCGGTGCATCCATAGTGCACTTCTATAAATAAATGTACACATCTGTAGTCACATTTCATTGAGAAAAACAGCCCAGCCATAAACTAAGCAAACTCTTCATTATCTTGTTTATGGCTAGGGATTCGTCAATTTTTTATCAATACAGGCAACTCAGTTGCTTATGTAGTCTGTTGTCACTTTGACAACATTCTGGCAGCAAGGTGGAGGAATGAACTTCCTATAAATGTCAAAACAGCCAAATCACTGGCTGTCTTCAAGAGAAAACTAAAGACCTACCGCTTTCTTAAATACAAACACCTAGATAAGTAAATGTGTCTCAAAATTTTTATTTTTTATTTTTTTTAACAGTTGCTCTTTTTTCAACAGGTTTGAGTTTGGTGCACTGATCTAGCAAACCGGAATTTAAATATTCATTGATGGAGATTTTAAAAGACTCTTGTAGGTCGCTCTGGATAAGGGCGCCTGCCAAATGTTGTAAATGTAATGTAAGCACTAATGTTGGGTAAGGGGGTCTTTGAGCTTGCTTTGGGCATAGGGGAATTGTCATGCTGTGACCGTGCTAAGGCTTTAAGTGATTTCATGGAAAGATTTTCCAAGTAGAAATCGGTATTTTATCAAGGGCACAACAAGCAAATTGAAGTATCATGACCTTCAAGGCTCTTCATGGAACTAAAATTGTTCATCACACTGCACTTTCCTGCCACCACTAATTATAAAGCTTTTGTTTATATAAAGGAGACACCTATACTCTTTTACTTAACTTCCACACAATGTATTATTCACAGCATTTTCTAGTGTGTTAAAGAGGTTTTGAGATTCGTCACAGAAGAGATGACAATGTTTTGTTGTGTCACTTGGGGATTGCGCTACCAGTCTGAATGGGTAACAGTTAAGCCATTTGTTTCTAAATTACACTTACACGAAAGCCTGCATTCACAAAATACACTATACGGCCAAAAGTCTGTGGACACCTTACCAGCAGCCCCATATAACCATGTTTTTGCCAAACTGCTGCCATAAAATTGGAAGCGCACAGTTGTATAGAATGTTGCATGTTGTAGCATTACATTATTCTTTCACTGGAACTAAAAGGCCCAAACACTGTTTCAGCATTACAATGCCCCTGTGCACAAAGCTTCTAAGCACCATGAAAACATGGTGCGTTATGGTTGGTGTAAAAATCTTGAATATACCTGCACAGAACCCTGACCTCAACCCACACCGAACATCTCTGGGATGAACTGAAACCTTTTGACCCGACATTAGGGCCTGAACTCACTGCGAGTATTGTGGCTAAAAATCTCCACACCTCACAATCTAGCAAAAGCCTTTCTAAGAGTATTTCAGGAATCTAATTTTTTTTATTACATGGATGTGATGGTCAAGTCTCAAAATACTTTTCTCCATATAGTTTAGATAAAATTACACTATATATTAACTATTAAATTATATTAAGATGATAAGCTCCAATAATATCCGAGGTGTACGAGTGAAGGGATTGTCTGTGGCATCTGGGTTGTTTATTATAAATCAAGTTAAAATGTATAATTTATATACTCAATTTTTATATTTTTGTTGTGCTGCTTTGTAAGAATGACAATTGTAAAAGGGTTAGAAAAAAAAGGGTTACAAAAAACTGAATTAGAGAAATGCAATATCTAAGGCAGGGGTTCCGAATCTTTTACAAACGGAGCTACTTCTTGGGTAGCGATTAATGTGAATAGCTACCAGTTTGGTATTCGCTTCTGGAATAACAAATTTGCTCAATTTAGCGTTAATTATAAATAATAACAATGTTATTCATATATATGAAGACTCTGATCATGTTAATGATTTCTCACAATAATCATCAGCAACGATTGAACAAGCTAGGAAACAGATAAATAGCAATATGCAACACTTTATTTCTATAAATCGTTATAAGTAATTATATTTCAAAATTTACATTAATGCAAGCCTGATTTAAAAAACGAATAACAACGAAAAAAAAAACAACGCAGATGCAGCTCACTGGTAAGTGGTGTTATGGTGGGTTCATTTGAAAACAGGCTCGCGGGCGACTCATGTGGTCCTTGCAGGCGACCTGGTGCTCGCGGGCACCGTGTTGGTGACCCCTGATCTAAGGGTTATATCCAACAACATTGAAAAGCTATACATCCTTTAAAAGGTTTCATTTGGTTATAAATGAACATGTACTACTATGCACCGCATCAACAGGATGATGGGTCAATTCCCAGTTAAAAACAATCATACAACATAAATAATACTGAAGGAAATCTAATGAATTAAGTGGTAATATATGCAAGATGCAGATTATTTAAGAGCCAATCTCCGGTAAGGAGTGTTACGTTAGGTCAACAAGTTGCTTTAAGCCCGTTCATAAATCAACCAGTTAAAAATTCAGAGACTTTTCTATCTCAATAAAAGGGGAATAAACACAGTCTTCTCAGTGTGCGAGTCTTTATTTGGTCACGTGCTCTAAAAAGAACAAATTCGAATTCCAAAATAGCTTTTTTTGTATGGGAAAGACAATGTTAACTGAGGGAATTGGAAATACAGACTAAAAATATAACCTTCCCACAGTCTAGTAACCAGAGAATTGAGCTGGTCTGTAAAGTGACCAGGAGAGTGCATGTAGAGGAGCAATAAACACGACACACTGAGCCAGGAAGAGCAAAATGCCAGATTAAACAGACCATTTGCAAACACTTTGCAGAAGAAACTAATTAACCCAAACCGCCTATAAAGCACCGAAGACTAATCAAACATAAGCAATACGTTTTTAGAGGAACTACACACACCTGCTTGAAACACCACCGTGTTCTTCTTAAAACCAGATAGCAGCTGGAGTCTTCGCAGTAAACCTTTAGCAGTCAGTTTCACATGGATGTTGGACAGGGAAAATTTAGGAGAGAACAACATTGTGGCAGCGCAAAAAGAAAATATCGGCACACAGCTAAGATGATCTCGGACACAAAACAAGATAAAAAGCAGCTTCTGCACGAATCCACATGCGCATGGTTCAAAGCATCATAAAAAGTTTACTGAAGCACAGAGAGAGAGAGAGAAAGAAAATGAAAAACCGCCAATTTAAAGAAAATCTAATTCCGCTACAGAACAGTGTCAGAATTATTCTTCAATTCTTGCTGTCTGGAGCCTAGCCAAAAAGAAGAGAGACAAAGATATTCTGGATGTGTAGCTCGGTGTAGATGGATGCAACAAAAGCAGGCAAGCGTAATTCACCCAGAGCAAAAACGAGCTTTTATCCAGCCATGTTCAGACAAAGCAGTAGCCGCATCTCTCCATGGTACTGCCACTGTGGAGGATGCTAGAGGAGAGAGGAGGGGAGTGGGAGGAGTGAACAGTTCAGCCTGGAGATGTGACGCAGACCTCCCTCTCTCTCGCCTTCCTTCACATGCGCTCTCCTTTCTTGCATTAGAGCGAGCGTGAGAGCATAAAAATGGCGGGGGTTAATGCAATAAGTCACAGCAAGGCTGTGCCTGAGCCATGCTGATTTCTAGCAAGCCTCAAAATAAGTACGACTAGTTTCTAGCCTAGAGAGTAGAAATTAGCAGTAAAATATCGAGAAATACTAGAAATCTACTACTAATAATTAATAAAGAGAACAACATTAAACTCCATTTATTAATCATTTGTTTTTACCAGGAATAATCCCATTTAGATGTAAACCTCTTCTACCAGGGAGTCCTGGATAATGCACACTCCTATTACTAAGCTTTCAGGTCGAACATTTCTGGAATAAAATATCTAGAAATTGGTCTTCTGGGAAGAAACAGTAATAAATGAACTTAAAAAAAAAAAAAAAAGGTTAAAAATCAAATGATATTTAATAAGGATTCAAAATCAATGATATTTCATCTTGTAACATGAGAACATCTTACAACAGCACTATTTCTACACTATTATTCAGAACAGACAGAATTAACAGTGTTCGCAAGGAAATAATGCCTGCCTTATCATAATGTCCATCGTATCAAATACAAATGTGTCCAACATCCTGCTGCAGTCATAATCTTATGTATGCAGGAAGAAGGTGCGGCTAGTTGCTGACCCCAGCGAACCTGCGCATGTACACAACCTGAGTTGTTTCACCAGCACCAAAAAACAAGCACCAATTTCATATTTTGGTTCTTATGCATGTGCAATTGTACCAATTCCAGGCAATGAAAGGAAGGTGCAGATAAAGGAAAGAATGACTGAATGCTACAAGTAAAAAACATTTCAGGCAAAACATACTTAATAAATAACTGTGCAATGCTCAGGCTGAGTTAAATTTTGCCAAGCAGACACAGACTCTCGCTCAGCCCAACCAGATCACAGTAAGAAAGACTGACCGATTTGTAGCATGTTAAGGTCTGTTCCAAGCAGCCGGTGTGTTTATGCAGCATGTTTGAGAGCACTGTGGCTGTGCACTTCAACTCAGCTGGATCAATTGGACTTGGCTGTGGAACCAGGAAAAACCATCTGCCTCTATAACTGGTAGGATTTAATGCCTATTCTGTATACCACTTTACACATACACCTTTTCTCCCGCTGCGCCAACAAAAAAAATGTATTCAAATGTTCTGTGCCGTAGGAGACCAATTTTAGTCTGCCAAATGAAAGATCTGTTTTTATTGGTGTGGGCTTAGAAATAAAATGTAATACCAAGAACACATTCCATAAGGTCACTTATTAACGAGTCCCTCAAGTACTTCAGGATATGAGAAATTATAATTCATAATATTCAGGGGGCTTTGACATTACCCAAAATTCCACAGATTTTTTTTAAGCTTGGTACATCATGTAACATCACAACACACAATCAGGTAAATCCTTAAGTATACAGCTTTCAAACACTGATGTTCACTGTATGTTCACTGTATGTTGTACCACGTATAATGTACATGTGACCAATAAACTTTGAACTTTGTATCTATTTTTAGCAGTTTAAAAAAAAAAAAAGATCCTGTGTTTGCAGATTTGCCAATTAAAGTAGATTTCCAAGAAAAGAAAGTACAAAAAACTAAATCCACGTTCCATCATAATTTACAGGAAAAAAAGCCACTGCAAAGTCAAGCATTTATGGCAGTAACAGTCCTGGGGGGACTGACTAAAGGATTTCAATATGACATTCACTTGTTACCTGTATTTCAATGTAGTGATCTAAAATGATTATAATGTCAATGTTTTTGAACTGACATATGAAACAAATTTGTACATTAACATCCATTTAAAAACCTTTTTAAATGGTACCATTTAAAAGCATTGAACCGCACCGACCCGTAGCAGTCACCCACCTGAAACAGTAGCAGTAATGCGAGCAGGTCGTAATGAAACAGGCGGTTTTGAGACGCTCGCTGCAGATCTCAAAGGCGTCTGGGGCAGTGCAGAGGTGCTCTTGCTTCCTGCAGATACATCCACAGCTCAGGTAAGAATTTAAGATCGCTTTATATGCAAGCAACGTCAGCGTCGCTGCGGCATCTGTTATAAATCAGCTTTATTGTAATTCTCTAAATAGTCACACTTTTTGTTAAATTAAATAACAAAACTCAAAGATGCACAAAGACTCCATGTACGCCATGATTGTAATGCTAAGTTGCATCCAGACTAGACAATATTTTAGCGTTTCTTACGTTAAACATCTGCCTAATACATTTCTCCTCTTTGCATAATGTAATGGATTACACAATGTAATTTGTACAAAAGAGATTTGAATGTATTTCAAATTAAGGATTCTTAGCAATTACGGTAACCAGGGGGTTTCTGGTGTACAATTAGGTCTCATTCTTAATCTAGGGTTCTAGGTACGATCTGAACAGCCTTAATATTTTCAAGAATGCAGTATTCGTATTGGTGTGGCCATTGATTTGATATATTGGTTGATTTGTTGTGAAGAATCTGCTGCAATGTCTTAGGACTAGAAGTGCTATGGTTAGTTTAGAACTGCAATTGGCAAAAACAGTGTCAATCAGTGACCAGCTGACAACTTCAACGATAACTTAAATAGCTTTAACTTCATGTTAAATACATGAAGGATACATGGGGGAAAACCCATGCAAGCGCGGGGAGAACTCCACACAAAAAGACCCTGGGCAGGAATCACACCCAGGACCTTCATGCTGTAAGGCCAGAGTGCTAACAACTCTGCCACCCCCTATAAAAAAAAAAACATCTCTAGTAATTTTAACTATTTGTTCCTGAAGATCTAACACAACTTACTTCTCTGTAATGTAGTCTTAGAATTAGAGTTGTCGAAAATGTACATGTAAAAGTCACTCCTGGTGCAGCTGTGGAGGTCCCCGTAAGCCAACTCTAGCGAAACGTATTTTACAATGTAGTTTAATGGACAAAGAAAATAAGGTAGTCCAGCATACATGGCGCGTCGGGCAACATTGCACTGCGTTCTCGCGCCGGCCAAATTAACTGGAGTAAAACAAACCTAGGTGTCTAGACATGTAGGACTGATAAGGCCAAAATCATAGAAATACCCTCTAAGCCTCTGCCAATCAGGAAGCAGGAGGGTAGGGAGGATACTCAACAGGGGGGAAAAGCCTCTTTGTATGAACCGGGCTCCTAATCTGTCTGTGCTGAGAACACTGACCTACATTTCTTACGGCCTTATAAGTGCCACAAATTGTATATTGTATTCAGTGATTATATATAAATCTTTGCCCTAGAAAGCCGAATTATGGGGCTGAACACCCAGATAATTCATACTATAATGCAATAGCAAAGTTATAGTTAAAGTTATAGGAAAGTAAACAGGCATGAAACCATTTATATGTATCTGCTGGGTTTGAGTTCATCCTTAAACATTTATTTACATTTATATACACAATTAATCAGAACAAAACTATTTCAGCATGACAACGTGGGTGAACAGTAATGATCTGCACAGTCTAATAGGGCAGAAACGATTAGTTGATGACGTTAACAATAAAAAACCGTCGACAAATATTTTTGTTGTTGAATAGGCTGAAATCATATGACCTAATTGTAAAGGCCTCTTTAATCAGTGTGGCGCTATAATGCAAGACTGTAATTTAGTGCTTATTCACACGTTTTAATTCTTTTTTTCCAATCTTCGCTTAGGCCTACAAAGAAGTTTGATATAAGAAAGTAGAGGTTAACTATTACCAAATATCTTGATGGTATATGGCAAAGAGCGTAAATATGTGCTGGGTGTTTCTCTCAAGAATCATATAAACACAATAAAAACGACAGAGGTGAAAGAAACTAAAACTAAGAGTGCATCTGATCGCAGCGACGCAGAAGTTTGCAACAGCTCTGCTATCGGCACACAGTAAAGGACAGTTACAGACGTTCTAACAGTATTTGATTGATTTTCTTTTAGAAATCAGCTCTAAAGGCAGCGTGGAGCCACCTTAATTCCAAAAAGTAAATAAACAAACAAAAAGAAACACATGGATATAAATAAATAAACAACTATAACAGTAATATTGCTTGATAGTAAAAAACTTGAAGCCATCCTCTTGATTTATTTATTTGTTAGAATATGTATTGGTTTATATTTAGTTAAAATACAGTATTAAAGCTGAATAATTGATCAAATTCTAGCAGTTATTTGGGTTTAAAATGGGTTTATGAAATTTGCCAATTCATTCACTGAATTCTGTTTTATGTAGACTTTACACAGTGTATAACGGAATGAAGAATCATAAAATAGATCACGCTGGTCCTGAAAAAATGTAAGATTGAAGAAGCCAGTGATTGGATGAATTGTGTGCAGCACTTTGGAACAAGCATAAATAAAAGTCTCACCAGGCTTTGTGTGTCCACTGGAAGCAACTGGGCTTCTGAGTTGGTTCCTTATCTTCATGGGTAATCTTGAAGCTGATGAATGTGCTTGGCCAGTTGTAAGAGGGAATCTGGAAACGGTTTCCCTCGAACAGTTAGTTCCTGGGACTTCGGTAACGCGCATACTCTGTTTACCTACATAAAAAAATAAATAAAAATAGGATAAGTGATAAATATTTACATAATGCAAAGCAAATGGCTTAATACGTGGTAAAATGAATGTGCAAAAAGAAGTGACGCTGCTTTGTAAAGACAAAATATCTAAATTCAAATACTCCAAAGCAGAGTTGCATATGCATTCACCCAAAACGATTGTCTATGTAACTGCAGAAGACTGCAGTTAGTTATGCTACTGCCAAAATAGCGTTGTAGTTGGAATTCATCATCATTTTCTTAACTCACCTAGAGAAACATTATTTAAGACACAGAGATAAAAGCCTACACCTTCGTTTGATAAATGGTGTCAAACAATCTCCCTGCATCCTGTTACTGCTGGTAAAAAAAATACAAAATTTTAAAATCACATGAGGTAATGTTTTAACACAGCACTCATTTCCTTCCCCTGTTTTTTCCATTAACCCTACTGTTTCCCTGTCTAGGTTGACCTTGTCAGTAGGCCTTTAATTTTCCTCTGTAACTATAAGAATGGTCACAGAGGACATGAAGAATGGTGTTTAAATAAAAGCCTGTAACGGTAGAGAAGGTACATCCATGCACATTTTTTGAAAGCCCTCTGGGAACATTATAGAAGCCCAAATCTGATCAAATTTATGAAACACTCAATAATTAGCTGATGAGCCATAATCAAAAGAAAATACAGTTACAGATTAAATGTCAAAATCTTTGTTGCTTGTGTTAGGGGTGTTAAAACATGCTGTAAAAAATTGTCTGACTACACGCATTCAAGTGATTTTTACTTTTTGGGGGAAAAAATGAATTATATAATTGACATAATTTGCAACTGAATGTTACATCATGGAATCATACAGCATGGTACAGACAAATGTAAACTGAATGTAAACAACCCCAAAACAAGCCCACAGGTTGTTGTTTTTTTTACCCTTTTTGTTAACAAAATTTAAAATACAACAATGCCCCACAACTAAAACGTCCTAATGCTTCCACGTGCGAGCCATTTCTACATACCTCCAGATGTGCTCAGTTGGCTCTTCGAAGAAGGAATGTCACTGGTTCTGCAGCCATTTTTCCGTGCCGTGCCAGACTTCCGCTTGGACGCAGACAGAGGCGGTGGCCGAAGGTTTGCAGCTGTAGTTTGCGCAGGTGAAGCACCTCCTGCACTGGATGACAATGGCAGGGAGCCAACGCTGCTTTTGTGCCAAGCGCATGGTGATGCTCCTACCAGCCGGGACGAGTCTGCCTGCAAGACAAGCTTCCTTTCACTCATACGCTCCCATGAGAAATGACTAAAGTCTGTGCGCCCCACACTCGCTATGGTGTTTGCCATAACAGAGCTGAAGAATGCAAGTTGTGGTCGAGAACTTGCGCACACTCACAACTCACTATTGTAAGCGAGTTCCCCTGGGAATGTGCAAATCCCTGCCAAGTTAAAGCCCTCACCTCCCTCTACCACACAAGCTCCATAAACAAAGTGAGTGTACACACGGAATACATTTAGCAGAGGAGTATGATCATATTTAATGCAACAATTTAAGCCATTCAAGGCAAGAACATGTTGGTCTGAGTAGTAATTTGGTCAACCACATTGGAATGTTGTATCATTTAAGAAGAACACATGCTTAACAGAGCAAAGATCAAGTGATATTCATTTCAAACACACGGCATCTCATTACATTGTTTTTCAATCCTAGCTCTAATTTAATTTAATGATTACAAAATTATCAGATAATTCACATACTTGGTTAGCCCCGGCAAGAAAATAAACACCAGGTATATGTTTAAAAAAATAAAATAAAAATTAGTTGCTTTCCTAAAATGTTGAACTAAAAAAAAAAAAAAAAGTTACAACTAAACATTTTTTGTTGTTGATATTTAATTGCAAGTCATTTGAGAAACGGGGATATGCCAAATGATTTAAAAGTTAATATGTATACCAACAATAACCCAGAATTTCACTACGAGACACAGATTTGAACTCACTTTTGGACTGGGTTTCTGAATCTTCCTCAGGCATTTTTCTTCTTTATTAGAAGCATGTCTTTCCCCAAGTTTGGTCAAGCCAGTCCGAATCAGAAAGCCTCCAATGGAAGAGCCTTTTGTCGTCGTGGAGGCATTTCCAATCCGACTAACCAGTGACGCATTTATAGGCGTGTCTTCTTCATTTGTTTTCGATGTATTGGAAGTCTCAGACCATGTGCGAGGCCGGAACTTTTGAGCAGGTGCGGTGTCCTGACAAGTAGAGGAGTGTGATCGTTTAATCCTATTATGATCCTTCGTAAGGTTAGCACCTATGAGAGTGGAGCTGGAAGACTTTGTCGAGGTAGATTTGCGAAGAGATGCTATGCATTGCGTGGCATGGGAAGATCTAGTCTGGCTTTTGGGCTGTTTTAGATTTGATGAAGCACTGATGACAGCCACATTTGCTGGCTTTAAGACACTGGTAACTTTGGACATTATTTTAGATCTTACATAACTGAAGTTAGGCGTGGAAAACTTCTTAGTTTCTAACTTGTTACTTTTGGTGGATGCAATCAATGTTGTTTTAGGATTCTGAGAGCCAGAACTCTGCTGTTCCTTCATGACTTGGTCGGATGGACTCCCAGAATCATTCTTATTGTTAAGAGGAGATTCTGAAAAGCAAAATGTTTTAGAGCTCAGAGACTGAATAGGAGTAGATGTCTGAGCATTACCACTAACGTCTAGATTCTCAGAGGTTGGAATTTGGACTGTTTTGCTTTCAGCCGACGTGGCACGAGTAAATCTCTCTGCTGCAACATGCCTTTTTTTTAGATTAACTGGTGTGGCACATTCAATATGATTAACACGCGCAATCAAATTTGAAGCTCTGCTCTCCTCAGGCACATTATAAAAAACATCCTCGTCCATTGTAAATGTCTGATTGCTTGGCTGGATGAAGGTGACTCCAAAGTCAGGTCTGTTGTTTTGTCCTGCAGCACTGAGCATGTCATTAACAAGACCATCACAAACATCAGGTAGCAAGTCAGGCATCATGTTGACGTCAGAGGGCATGTCTGAAGATTCCTCTAAGACCGAGGCACTGAGTAGTTGTTCTGACTCGTGAATAATAAAACTGTTGCTCCTAATTAGCAGCTCACCAGAGCTTACAGAGCTGTACTTGTCAATGGAGCTGGATCGTAATGGAGGAACAGATCCTATGGCAAAGGTCAGGCCAGTGTTAGGGCTGGTTTTCGAAACCGCACCACAGTTCTTCCCAACAAAACGACCGTGAACAGCTGCCGTGGTGCTTTCAGAATCAACACTGCTATTTTGTAATCCCACGATCATAAAAGTCCTACTCTGGTTACAGTTGTCCTCTGCCGTTTTCATACAGCTGACAGTCGCCAAATGTGACTGTATATCCCCTTTATTAATTTTGCTGCCACTTGAAATGAGACCACTTATGGAGTCTTCCATTATCTCTACATCGGCTTGGCTGTTTGCCTGACCATGACTACTATGGTCCCTTAATGAATTTGATGAAGGGTCACTAGGGAAAGAAATGTAATTTTCATCCTCTGCAAACATTGTGAGGTGCAAAGAGTTAAGGGGAACCTCCATGTCTTTAGTCTGAGTGATGTTCGGTCCAGAGGGAACTTCAAGGTCCAAACGTCTATGGTTTGATTGCATAGTGTGTCCTGTCGTATGCCTTTACATATCAGCCAAAGCAAAAGACCTATGATGGAGAAAAGGCATTTCAAAAGATTAAATCATTGTTTATGTTAAAGAAAGATGGCTGTTCGGCATCAGTATATGAAAATAATCAATACAAAACAAAATGCAACAGTAATCTTAGGGTTAAAAAGTCTTCTACCTAATTTTGATGTAGTTTGACCAGACACCTTAAACATAAACCTTTCAGTAGTTTCTTGCTAGCCCTATAAATTGTCCATACAAGACATTTATTTTTATTATTTAGACGTTACCATGCAGAAACCTAACAAGCCATTTTTCAGGTTTACTGTTAACTACATATATAATGTATTAAAGTAAACTCCTACTTGCTAATTAAGCAACACAATCCCCCAAGTCTTAATATTTTATAATTAGATTACTGAAAATCATACTGGTAGCAAGCATATGACACCCTATAAATGTTTAATCTTCAAGGACACCTTTCATGGAGTTTGAACGGTGACACTATCCTCCACATTCTTTAAATATCTAACTGAAATGACTACCTACCTAAAGAAACA
>JAOUQX010000030.1:13153780-13168985 GCA_028566295.1 Liobagrus marginatus
ACCAACCCCTTTTACACTTCCTTTCTCTCCCTCACCCCTATTTACAGCAAACTTTCGGTCAGTCGTCAAAGCATTTCTCTGTATGTTGTACTATGTATGATGTACACGTGACAAATAAACTTTGAACTTGAACTAATATGTCATAATATAGAGACTTTTTTTTATCATGAACAATTTATCCATGAATATCAATATAACAAATTAGCAGAAAACAAACTTGCGTTGCTAAACCGTATTTTAATAGTTATCAACATCAACATAGTTCAAACACTGGCCATTGTGTTGCACCCTGTTGTCTTCTGTTGGCATATGGTGGTTTTATTTTAATTTACTCAACTAACAGGTATCTAAACATTCAGAAGTGATGTAAAAAGAAACTGACACATTTCAGACACTCAGTTTGAACACCTTAAAGTTTTACTTAGCTTTCCTTTTTCTCTACTGCCACAACATACTTTTGGATGAATAGATTAGTCAGATAAATGGACGGAGAGACAAAATGTTTTTTTTATCCATTTATAGCTTAGTGCAGCACCAGCATCATCTCAACCCTGACAATGTTCAAACTAAACCGATGCCAATGGAAATGATCCACTTATTCCCAACTATCCACATGACTTATTATTTGCTACAGTATAACATGTCCCCAAAATGCGTTAACATTGTTTAATAGTACCAGTTAGTATTAGAAATTGTTACAATCATCTCATTTATTCACTACACGGTCATGACACTGACTAGTTGTAATTTTCTTTTTGAAATGTTGGTATAAACTAATGTACATACCGTGTGCTGTAAAAAAAAAAAAAGAAAAACACAGAGAAGTGACTCTAAGTCTCTGGAAGTAAAGAGAATTCATATACCACAATCTCATACCTTAACAGCTACATACAAGATGAGTTGGCCCTCTTTTCTATCTGGATCCAGATGCCCTTCTCTGGACGGAGTATGAGCTCCCCCAGGGGTCTTAGCTCCTCCCGACTCTGACATGCCCGCACATGGAAGTGACGCAAAACAGTGGCAAGAACCACTTTTTCTTCCATCAGAGCAAAGCGCTGGCCTGGAGTTACACAAACACACAAACGATGTATCATGTACTACTTTAAACTCACATTATATACCATTGCATAGTACTAAAAGGCAGAAGACCAAGGGCGGAAATTATTCATCTCAAAAGGCATTTGACCTCTCTCTCTCTCAAGTTCAAGTTCTCTCTCTCTCTCCCAAAGTTTGCTGGAAAAACCAGAAATCCTTGATGAGAGACATTCAGTCTTATTCAACAGTGGAAGGCAGGTCTGTGACTCTGTGATAAATGCAGCAGGAATGTTATCAGGTTTGAGCAGGCCATGCAAAATGGGTGATTGATTCTGCATGGAGTGTGGAAGGTGTGTGCATGAATTGCAGTATAATGGGCCTGGGATGCTATATCATAACAAGTGGCCGTGCTAATAGGATGTGACCTGCCTGATTTAACCCTGACCCACAAATTTAGTACCCCAGTGTTTTCATTTCTTCACCAAGAGCTGTGAAAGTGATGGTGGATCAATGGTAAAAGGCTCTGGCTCAGTGATCAGAGGGTCGGGTGTTCAAGCCTCGCACCAGGCAAGCTATCATCATTGGGTCCTTGAGCAAGGCCCATAACCTCACTTGCTCCAGGGGCGCCGTTCGTTCTGGCTGACCCTGCGCTCTGAACCCAGCGTTCATTCATATGCTGGGATATGCAGAATACATTACATACACACAAAAAACATTTCACTGCATATATGTGTATGTGATAAATAGGATCTGGGGAAAAAAACAAAACATAAGTGGTTTATAAAGTTAGGGGTCACATGGGTGTTCTTTGCAGTGATGTGTGATTGTCTTCAGGACCTGATTGCTCTTACCAATGCAGTTTCGAGCTCCAGCAGAGAATGGGATATAGGCATATGGGTGTCTTCCAGTGCTGTTCTCTGGCAGGAAGCGCTCTGGTCTAAACTCCTCAGGCTCCGGAAAGAAACGAGGATCGCGATGGAGAGCGTATGGGATAATCACAGCATTTACACCTTCTGGAACGCTGAAACCATCTACAGAAAAATAGTAGAACCATACTGTATATGAGTCTGTGATTAAACGAAAAGTGAACACTATATAACAGTAAATAACTGCCGAGTGTCACAAAACTCTGAAATGTATTTTGTCTGTTACGCAACATTCTCAAAAACAGCATTAATTAACTGTAATTCTATTTGACTTTGTACACTGTGTGTGTGTGAAATAGCTCAAGAAGCTGAATGTTTTTCCATAAGAAGGTAAAAAGGTGGGAGTAGCTTAAAAGCTGACTCAGGAAGCATCTACTGTTTTACTGACATACTGTCCACATGCATATAGTAGCAGTGATGTATGATATACGACTATCATATTACCATCATACACCCATAAATGTGTCTTTTAGAAGCTGTTGCCATAAAGTTGCACATAAAGCACATAATTTTCTAGAATATCTATATGCTGAATCATAACGATTTTACTTTACTGCAACTAAGAACCCCAGCATTAAAATTGCCCCATGTGCACAATACAAATTCTATAAAGACATGGTGTGTTAAGGTTGGTGTGAAAGATCTTGTGCAAGAGCACTGACCCAACTCCACTGAACACCTCTGGCATGAACTGAACCGCTGACTGCAGCCCAAACCTCCACAACCTGCATGTGTGCCTGAATTCACTAATACTTTCATTGGTAAATATGAAAAGCATTTCCAAAAGCGTGGAGGCTAGTATAGGAATAAGATTGAGACTAAATATGAAATAGGATGTTAAAAAAAAAAAATCAAACTGAAGTGAATATTTTTGTCGATATAGTTTAGCTTTACTTATGTGGCAGTCCTCGCAGATGCTGCGTGCAAACAGCGGAACTGTAGGAAAGATTCGCAGACTCTCCTTAATAACACACTCAAGGTACCGCAGCCTTTTTAGGTCCTCCACCCCCACATGACGCTGGGATAAACCTGTCCAACAGTGCAGAGAGACAGAGAGAGAGAAAGAGAGAGAGAGAGAGAGAGAGAGAGAGAGAGAGAGAGAGAGAGAGAGAGAGAGAGAGAGAGAGAGAGAGAGAGAAGAAGAAGAAGAAGTGCATGCTTAAAGATTTCCCAATATACCAATCTTCATATATCAATCGGTACCTTGTGGGTTCAGTCTACTAATCAGTTTAGCCTTTCTAAAGTGCCGTTTGAAATGAAAGCTACAAATCCTGAGAAATATCACAGTGCTATATGGGCAAAACCTTGTGGACAAATTACCAGTATCTTCTGACCTTAAACTCCCACTCTCCACGAGTGTGTCTTCCCCAAACTGTTGCCTCAAGTATAAAGGAAAGTTTAGAATAACTTTGTATATCATTACAAATTTCCTTCACTGAAACGAAGACTACTTTTGTTGATATTAGTGTAATTAACCTTATTTCAGTTAACAAATATAGAAGGGAAAGCGTGCTTAAATGATAGTTCTTGATATTCAATCTTAAATATTAAAGTAAAAGTGGTTCCTGTTATTTACACTCGGCATGTGAATAAAATTTGATTAATTTTTTTTTTAAACAAAGTTACAACATGTATGATTGTCAAAACATATTAACATGTAATGGATTTTCTAGGTTAAAGATCATAAATATTGTATTTAAATCTGATATTGGAACAGAACATAAACGTTTAAGCAGGGTTACCAAACACCTCCAGAAGCTCTGCTTGTACTTTCTTCTGGACTTCTGGATGAGAGCCTATCAGATGTAAGGTCCAGTTCATTGAAGATGCAGTGGTGTCATGCCCCTATTAAAGGTACCATCAATGACTGGTATAAGGCACAAGATGTCCACTTCTGGTGTTTAATGTAGTATGTGTTTCATGTACCTCAAACATGAAGGTGTCCACTTCCTCCTGAATGTCCTCATGGCTTAGTGCAGCACCAGCATCATCTCTGGTCTTTAACAGCATGTCCAAGAAGGCCCTTCGCTTTCTCCGGCCATGGTCGGACTCACTGTCAGATCCTTTACTCACATACTCTGCTTTCTCTTTGATCACCTTTAAAACACACATGGCATGAAAGACTGGTATTATAACAGAATGATATTTCGGGTCAAAGTCAATATTTAACATCAAAAGGTATACTGCTTTAGCTTCAAGCTGTGGGGGTATAAAAATGCACCGTTTTTGATCTAATAAAATAATTTATCTAAGAAATTAAAAAATATATATATTTGTATAACCTACAGTTGTTATAAGTTATGGCATTTTTCTGTCATTTTCTCCTCATAATAGCTTAAAATTTTAAATCCTAAAATGAAGCTAACTAATAACAATTGCAATAATTTCTGCAGACTGTTATATGCAAAATATATATATATATATTACTATCAGATGAATTTGTACTATAGGAGTTCTCAAGCAAAGAAAGTTAACAAAGAGATACAGTATGTACATCTTAAAATGTTTGAGTATTATAGTAAATTATAATATAAGTATAGTCACTTACACCTGCAGTGAAAGAGTGTAAAATCTTGAGTCTTTTGGCATGCTCTTTACCTTCCCCAAACATGTTATAAATCCAGTCCGGCCACCACCATGGCGCCCTCTGTCTCCGAGTGATGAGGTCACTCATCCTGCAAGATGTTTAAGTGACATTTAAACTTAAAACTTTAAACTTAAACTTTATTTTATTGGTCACATGCACATCATACAGTGAGATTCTTTTGGTTCCGCATATCCCAGCATACACATTTGAAGGCTGGGGTCAGAGCGCAGGGTCAGCCAGAACGAACGGCGCCCCTGGAGCAAGTGAGGTTAAGGGTCTTGCTCAAGGACCCAATGATGGCAGCATGCCTGCCTTTACCCACTGAGCCACCATCACCCCATCATTTATGTTTAAAGATCATAAATAAATAAATAAATAAATATTCTGGATGGTATACATGTGTATACTTCTTTTGTAGGTTGGAGGGTTAAAAAAAAAATCTAAGATTATTATGGCTGCCCTTTTTTGTCCATTGTTTTTCTACAGGTTTTGTAGCATTCTAAAAGCTATTAATTCCACAGATGCTACAAACTGGTCAGCATATTTAAAAGGTTGCTTTTGTTGCTTTACTGGGCCGCGACGGTATTGCAGGGGGGGCCGCCAATTACTATTAAGAGAAATAATAACATTGTTAATATATGTAAAAGTGTCTAGCTTCTGAGTAAATTATTTTGCAGTGGGCCACAGAAACATGTGTTTGGTTGTGTGGGCCGTATGTTGAAAAAGGTAGGGAACCACTGTTGTAGATAAATATTTACAGTATTATCCATCCTTCCATTGTCTAGCGCTTATCCTGTTCAGGGTTGTGTGGGCGCTGTAGTCTATCCCAGTTAACTTAATGTGTGAGGCGCGGTACATCCTGTACAATCGGCAGTTAATCGCAGGACTAACAGAGATAGACAACCATTCACACACACATTCACTCCTATGGGCAATTTAAAGTTACCAATTCACCTATGCCCAATCGCTTGTGTTTGGATGCGGGAGGAAACCGCAGTACCTGGGGAAAACCCACGCAAGCACGAGGAGAACATGCAAACTCCACACAGAAACACCCTGGGCAGGAATCGACCCACCTTCTTCCTAGGAGGCAGGAGTGCTAACCACTCTGCCACTGTGCTGCCACTTACAGTATTAGACTTTTCTAAAATAGTGCTACAACAACTGCAGCATCACAACAAAATACATTCAATAGCAGAGCAACACACACACACACACACACACACACAAACAATATTGGCATTGTAGTGTATCATTACTGTCCACATAAATGACAACTGGACATTGGTAACCTACTTACAGTGAGTAGATGAAGTTATTACATAATATAACAATAATATTACTACTACTAATAATAATACATTAATACAATTCTACACATATTAATGTAAACACTTACTTATACACGGTCTGGACATATTCTGAGTCTGCATTGCTTTGCGCATAGATCCTTTTTCCCATTGCTGTTTCTATTTATGTGGAAAATGCATGCACACATGAAAAAAGGTTCTTTTTAAACAGTTATTAGCAGTTACAGGTTTAATGTCAAAGATTATTAGTGAGTTAAAAATATTCAAATCTAGGCAGTATGAAAAATATTTATACCAACCGCATATAATGTCCAAGGCACAGAGTGTAATGTAGCTGAAGCAGTTAAATGGCTCCTCGCCAACATGTTTCAGCATCTTTAGGATCAAAATATCACTCTGTTCATTCATCACCTCGAGGAAGTCAGTGAGGATAGTGAAGTGGAAGGTTGGGGTCAGCAGTTTGCGTTGTCTGCGCCACTTTTCTCCTGCACTATATATAATGCATGGGTGGCAAATCATTACATCCACATAAATATTTGGAGAAAAATTTTTTTTTGGCTTGCCAGTTATAATTATACAAGGACAGAAGAAACATTTAATGTCACTTCAGACTACTTATATCACTGTCAGATGCTTTCCATAACAAAGTAAACTATAGATACAGACTAGAAACAGTTTTAGTTTTAGGACTTCTAAGCGATGCTGCTTAGTTTGGTTGTGGTTCAGTATTCTCCTTGTGTTCAAAATATCCGGGATTTGTTACCACTCGAATGGCATGCAAAATTTTCTGAATCTGACTGCCTTTTAAACAATTAATCCTAATGGAAGAACATGCTACTTACACACTTTACTATTAACCCGATGTGTGGGTGGACTTAACCTCTCGAGTCACATCAACCAATAGATCCTGTTGATTTGTCTTTGCTTTTCTGTATACAGAGTGCAACTTGCTACCATTTCAACTCCCTTAACTGATGATACATCGTCATCCATGTATTTAAACTACGGTTGATAGCCTGGTTTGCAACTGCCTAAAATTCTGTCATAAGATTGTAAGCCTACCTCATTCCTTACTGAGATCTTTACTGGCAGGAAATATTCAATTTAAAACTTTTGTCCTCATATTACACAAATAAATGCAACAAATATACAATACAATGGTGCTCTTGTATCTGTACCTGGTAAGTAAACCTGTGCCAAGCCACGGCTGCAGAAATTTATAGGGATACGATTTATCTAGATGCTTGGAATTACTGAGAACAGCCTGCACGAAGAAAAAAGCAACCAAATGTAAACAGCACAATAGACAATAACTGTCTCGCCTCAACATGACATTAATAAACCGCTCATATTGTTACTAATGTTTTATATGAAACAATTGCTCCAATACAGGCCCTTTCCCATATACGTGGAGTGAGCAAATGAAGAGGAGCGATCACATATTGTTGCCAGAAGAGCATGCACTGCAATTAAGCTGTAAATACACACCTCAATTGTCTCTGCGTGATATAAAATAACAAAGGGGATGGGTCCCACCCAGACCTTTACGAGAGGCCTGTTTCTGTTTGCATTGGTCCCCTCAATAATCTGGTTGAAAAAGTCTTTGAATGGCATACAAATATAAAACGCAGTGCACCACTTGTTTATATTGTACACAACTATGAAACGCTATTAACATGACGAAATAAAAACATGGTTACAAGACCTTACCTCCTGCATTGACTTTAAACTGCAAAGCATTACCAATAAATGGGAAGGCACCTTCCATTCCAGGTATTGGCTTCATCTCCCTCCATTTACGTATGTAGCCTTTAATTGGAGAATGTAACTTGTACATTAAAAACATAAACAGGATAATGGAAGTTATAATACCCAGAGTGAATAATCCAAACTGAATTGCCATTCTGCAGTAATAAAGTAGCATCAGTAAATGTTCTGAAAAGTTGTATATATAAATCTCTCTCAAATGAACTTCAGACTTTTACAGACACAAAGAACAGGTTATTGGTTCATGCTAGTTTTTTTTTATGGCCAGCTAAATCATTGACAGGAGAAGAGATCTATATTAGACCATCAACTGAAATTCAGGAATATGTACACTGCTATTGGGTTTGCATATACAGTACATTAAATGTTATATAATGTACTAATTATACATGAATAAATATTATAAATAAACAAATAAATATAGATTGTATTTATGTGTAGGTATGCTAAATCAAACCAGTATGTATTTGGTTAGTTAGGGTTTGGGTTAAAAAATTCAATACTTGAATATAGTCATGTACTTAAAATATAAACAAGTCGGACAAAAATTATTTAATTGAAAGTTCAAATTACATTAAAGATACCTCATGGTTGCATTAGCACAAATGCAGTCCTTTTCGGTCTTTAAATGAGAAGGAATTGCTTACGTGTATATATTAGGAGGGAGTTATTCAAATATGACTGGTTATAGCAACATAAAATATGCAGGTCTACAAATACAATAAAAAAAGATTTTTTGCACTATATAATCATCGACATGTATACAGACCGTATACAATGACGTAGCATTTAATACAATCATGTAATTCCTACAAAAAACAAATACTAACCCATATTTTGATTAAATGTCAGAATAATTTCTAATATCTGTTTCCTATTTTATATAAAATAACTGTCCAATTGGCTATAAAACATGTTCTGTTAGCAGTGAAATTAAAAATAAACACTGTAAAGCACAAAGCATACTATTTTTTTCATCTTTTTACAATGATTAGATGCACTCTCTTCAATGTCTTTCAACATTGTAAACATCCTTTAACTGTGTTGTGGCATTATCACATGGAACTTCTTCCTGCCGTGGATTGGAAACCGACTCGATGCCTTCTGTGCACCTGAGGAATGTTCAAGACAAATTTGCATTTGTTTACTAATAAATCAAAGAACCAGGCAGTGCTCTTGGTATTTTTTCCTCAATAAACACTTTAATTAATCCCAGAAACTTTTAAAAATCCAATATCTCATGCATATACTAAAAAGTATTGTCATGTTTAAAAGGCCTTCTTGCATTTTTTATGTACATTTAATGGACAGAATGTACAATATTAATTAGATCGTTGGAGATAAAAATTTTTTTAAATTTAAAATAATTACAGCTGTGTATTTACCCAGTGAAGCATGTACAGTAATGTTACTCCCCTCCCCATCAGAGGAAGACAGAAGATTTGCGCGTCTCTTTGGTGGTGCATCAGAAAAGTAATTTGTTGTTGAGGATGTGATGCCCATGCTGAAGCCCGTTACACCCATAGGTATGCCTTCAGCTGAGATACAAATGCAACATACAATCTAGTAACAGTTCAATTACAAGCAGAACGTAGACAGCCATACATACACATTAATCCTTGAGGTTGTAATAGTTCATTCATTGTCTAGCGCTTATCCTGGTCGCGGGGGCGTTGGAGTCTATTCCAGCTAATTTAGGGCATGAGGCGGGGCACATCCAGGGCAGTCGCCAGTTAATCACAGGGCTAAAACTTAAGAGGCAGACAACCATTCACACACATTCACTCCTATGGACAATATAGAATAGCCAATTCACCTATGCCCAATCGCATGTGTTTGGAGGTTGGAGGAAACCGGAGTACCCGAGGGAAACCTGCGCAAGCACGGGGATAACATGCAAACTCCACACAGAAAGACCCTGGTGGGAGTTATCACAGTAATTTATTTTTAAAAAGTTATATTTTATAATGTGAATGGATTATGGCTATGATAAACTATTAAACGATAATATTGTTATTGAATAACAAACTCCGCATTACATCAAATAATAAAGCACTGTACAGTCCCAATTTTTGTTATACACTGAAGACATTTAGGATTGACATTGAAAGATGCATATGATCAAAGTCGGAGTATTAATTTTCCGAAATTTGCATGTGTAAATCAAATTGGACTGTGGCAGACGACCACCAAGTCTTCTAGATTAGAAAAAGCATCGTTACAGTCATGCAATCTGCTCAATCATCTCATATTCATCTTTTGATCTCAAACCCAAATGTCTCAGATGTCAGAGTAAATCAGAAACAAACGCAATATTCCAATACTTTTGAAAAGGACTTACTTTTGTTTAATCTCAGTTATGTAATACATGTATGTAACAGTAAGACACGTAGCGTAGCTCTCACTTACCTGTTTTGTAGAGGTTTCCTGTAAAAAGGCTTCTCCCTGTCCTCATACTGAAGGCAAAATCCATCGCTGTGTAGGAACTTTTCATGGGTGTGTCAGACTGCAAAGCATAAGACATAAATGACATCAGGCATCTTGATCTTACTCTCCAAATAGCTTAGAGTTTTCTACTACCTTTGCTTCTTTTGCTGTTCTAATAACTCCGCCTTTCTAAGAAAGGCTAAATTTTATAACATGGCTATGATGATTTCTCCTTTCAGCTACAGAAGCACTGAACGCGAGCACACATGTGACGGTGGTGGTGGTGGATCAGTGGTATAAGGCTCTGGGTCAGTGATCAGAGGGTTGGGGGTTCAAACCCCACACCAGACAAGTCACCATCATTGGGTCCTTAACCTCACCTGCTCCAGGGGCGCCGTTCGTTCTGGCTGAACCTGCGCTCTGACCCCAGCGTTCAAATTTGTATGCTGGGATATGCGGAATCAAAGAATTTCACTGTATGATGTGCATGTGGCCAATAAACTGAACTTTAACACACAATGCTCCAGTTTAACTTGAAAGTGTTCAGTGTAGTTGAAGTTTGTGCAGGCCACTTCCATTCTTTCACTCCAGCTGGAACAAACTGGAATAAGCAGAAATCCTGATTTAAGAAAGGAATATAAGCTCATTTCCATTACTCCAGCAAACATATGTGCCTGTTTTTTCTTGTTTTTGTCATGCTTTATACTGTAATTTGCACCCTAGTGCGGTGTTGGGCTACCACAAACATGAAATGACCTGCTATTCACAGTTTACTCAGTCAGAGTGCAAGCCAAGTAAAGACTGAGATTGTGAAGCAACATGTTCAACAGCAGCCTCCGCTACCATCATCAGAACACCACCTGAGGGAATATATTTTACAACAATTGTAGTTGTTTGTGAGCTGCTGTGACAAGTGAATTTCTCCATTGTGGAATTAATCAATCTTATCGTACCATATCTAGGGCTGTGCCATTAATCACAATCGCGATTTGAGCACATGCAATTTCTAAACCTCATTAGGCTGTAATTTTATTCATTCATTTATTGATATTTGAATTCAGAATACTGGAATGTTCTTGTGCGCATGTTTAAGATGTTAAGAAATCAGAGCTGAAAAAGAATTATGAAGTTTATTTATTGTTATGACTGGGGCTTAGGTTAGTTAACCGTATTTTATTTTATTTTATTTTGTCTGTCTTTAATGACAGTTTATTACACTTTTGCTTATCAAGTTGTTAATACTATGTATTTTCATTATGAACTGTTTTGTGAAATGCACTTCTTGTGCACTGAATACTTTTGAACGCAGCATGTTTGAATAAGCAAAAACAATTGCCAAAATTGCAAATAAAATAAAAAAACGGCAACATAATTATTTTGTCCATATTGCACAGCCCTAATCGAATCTTATATTATCTTAAGTTCTGTTCTAGAGATTGTTCTGGTGTCTCCTGATATCCCAGCACATTATGAAAGTCTCTGAAAAAAGACTCTTACTCTGAATGTGTGGTTGGTGTTTGGGCGGGATAGAGACTCCAACAGTAGAGTAGGCTCTTTCAGGGGCGGAAGACTGGACACTGTGGGCACTGCACCACCCCGCATGATTCGACCCCTGAACTAGATTATATCAAACTGTCATTTGTGCTGTTTTATAAACATCACTATGCATTTAACTATAGATATTTGTCCTAGAAAAATGTTACCTGTGTATGTCTGAGAGCAGGAACGTTACTATCTTGCTCTGCAAAGTCGGGTTGGATAATGGGTAGTCTGTGGTTCTGCACTGCACTCACAGGTAGGGTGAGTAGGTTCTCAGATACGGTGGATCTGCCATACAAACACATTAACAGACATGTGCTTACTCCTGATCTCTCTGCAGATGCTCCTGGATAACAAGCATGACATTTAATAAAGTGCAATGGTTTGTTAAGGGAGCAATTAATAAATCTTTTTCTGTGAATATGAAGATCCTCTATGTATTAAGTGTGCATTTGAAATAAAGTGTATTCCTGTCTTAAAATGGTTTTAACCCCACAGGCAAAACAGGGCAAAACAAGCCAAGAGCCTACATAGGCATACACACTGTATTTGCTACAAAAATCAATTTTTCCTTTTTGCTTATTTTTGCCCACTAACTAACAAACGTGGATATGGTTTAGTATTAGCTTGTTGTTTGAGACAGTATCTGTGGCTTAATTTGGGTTCACGACTAACAGTCTAGTTCCTCGCAGGGAGCTTTGTGCTTGGAAGTTGTGACGCCGAAGAGCTCTGCCATTAATTCTGGGTAGAATCCGCTGGCCCGAGGGCTTTGGGGAGTGTGTGATGATTCCACTTGACGCCTTCATTGTGGTGAGTGTGGTGCTTCTGTCTTCTGAATCATACCTTTAACACAATCAACACAAAGCAAAGAAATGGAAAAATTTGGTGACTATGAATGCAATAGATTTATCCGAAAACAAAAGTCTGGACTAAACAAAATGCATTTTTTTTCACTTCCAAATATGTACATCATGATATAGAGCGTAGCTAGGATTTGAGTGTGCTAAACAAGCTGGTACAATTAAATGAGATTGCATCTCCTGATGTTTCGTGAATAACAAATATGTCAAATATCTCACCAAAATTAGTACCACCCTCACATTTTTGTAAATATTTTCTTTTCTTTTCATGTGACAACACTGTCGAAATGCCACTTTGCTACAATGTAAAGTAGTGTGTGTACAGCTTGTATAACCGTGTAAATTTGCTGTCCCCTTCAAAATAACTCAACACACAGCCATTAATGTCTAAACCGCAGGCAACAAAAGTGAGTACAACCCTAAGTGAAAATGTCCAAATTGGGCCTAAAGTGTCAATATGTGTAACGTGAAGGCATGTGCCTCACGGGGTTTTTAGGTAGTTAATGCACAAGGTCTTTATGTTCACTGTTATGTTTGTGTTTCAAGGCTCAGGAGCACTAGGCTGCGTTAATTGTCTTATCACAAACACCTATGTTCACTTTACCGTGTTCCACTGAGCCGCAGCATTAAGCACATGCACCTGGGTTGAGTTAAAGCCTAATTATGTTTTGTATTTAGAGACTGCACTGAGACGACGTCGGGGCAGTTCATTGATTCGTTGATTGTGATTGTGAGTGTCACGCCGGTTTCCCGGTCCCATGTCGTGTTTAATAAAGAAGCTTATTTGGAACTACGCCTGCATTTGAGCCATTTCTTCCCGAGAGCTAAGGACGCCGCACGATCACGTGACAGGTAGAAAGTGTGAAACACGTACCGGTATCTCAGTACACTTTATGAAATAGATTCAACCATCCATAACATTTGTAAAATAGTTTTTAGATGCACACTGGGTGCAGATACATTTATATTTTGTAATGTGGATAATCTCCACGTTAATATAAACCTTATATACTGAATGTCTGGAAGGTTACATCACATCATTTTTTATAACAGGTTAAGTTAGAATACTCGTGTACTTTAGCTCCAAACTTTAAAAAGCCCAACCATGACTTTACTGTGAACAATGGTGCGAATTTGATTTTCACTAAACGAATCCTTTACATCGATTGCATTACTCGAAATAAAACGCAGTGTGAGTGTAAATAATACACTCCCTGAAGCTGGAAGATCAATGTCTTATTATAGCACGTACTTTCAGAAAGTGGCATTGCAAAACAATCTTATTTTAAAGGTCGCACTGTGGTTTTAACATTTCAAACCGATGTGATTTATCATAAAAGTGCTTTAGCCGCTAGTTTATATACTGCTAGTTTCTGTTATCGTTGATCTCCCAAGATTTATGGCTAGAAATGTAAAAATGGCAGTGTGATGAACAGCCAGTTAATCCTTTATCAGAAAGGTTGGAAACACCTTCATCCAGAGAAGCTTACATGTATCTCATTTTATACATATAAACAGGTAAGAGTTAAGGGCCTTGCTCAAGGGCCCAACCAAGAGCTCCATTGTCCTGGAATTTGAACTGGACTGAGCATCAATCCTCCATCTTAACCACAGCGCTACCGCTTTCCTCAGTGTTTTCATCTCAGATTGTTAATTAATAACAGGCTGTTAATTAATTCCGCCAGGCTGGAGGAAAAGAGTGCGGTTTATGTACTGTATGTGGTTAGGAAAGTCATGCAGGTGGCTGGTTTAAAAGTGGAAGATGTAATGGTTAGGGTGGTATGGTGACGGATGATCCTGCCATGGCGACCCCTAACGGAAGCAGCCAAAAGAAGAAGAAGAAGACAATCTGCCTAATGTTTTATAGGATTAGGCTGGTTTATTTATTTTTTTGACTCTCGGACAGGTGTCTAGAACGGGGTAGGATTATAGATGGATGCTACTACGTATGTGCTATACTGATTTGAACAGAGACATCTTATTATATTAATGGGGAATTTAAAACATGCTTATATTTCTGTTATTTTAATGCCGTTGCAGAGATTGTTAGAAAAGTATAGGATAGGGTGATTTAGAGCTAATCATGATGTAGGATTTTTCTTGTAGTCTAATACATGGCTGATGGGAAAAAGTGAGTGTGGGATGGACAAGCAGCTAATTTGGATAAAACATTTTTCATTTTTAAGTAACTGGCCATTCAGAACTTATATTATGAATGAATGAGTCTATAAATGAGTTTAGCACACCGGTATTTATTGCGAAGTGATGGGTGTCTCCATATAAGTCCGATATGCGCAGGTGCTGCGCAATAATGCTGTATTTTGTATATCATGATGACTCACGCTTACATGAGCTTTACCAAGAAATTAACAAGTGAACTTAATGTACTATATGGGGATGTGGTAGCTAAGTTTTTAAGTTGTTGGACTGCTGATACAAAGACAAGGGTTCAATTCAATTCAATTTTATTTATAAAGCACTTTTAACAATACACACTGTCCCAAAGCATCTTTACAGAAAATTCACATTAAGAAGAAATATAAAAAATGTGAAAGTATGACATATATCCCAATGAGCAATCCTTAGGCGATGATGGCAATGAAAAACTCCCCAAATGTAATGTTAGGAAGAAACCATGAGAGGAACCTGAGTCAGGGGGAACACAACCTCATGTTGGTGTAGCGGACCTACGTAATTATTTGTGTTGGAGACGTTTGTTTATTTTCGCTATAGGCGTCGCCATTTTGTGCACGA
>JAOUQX010000030.1:13193562-13203890 GCA_028566295.1 Liobagrus marginatus
GCAGGGTCAGCCAGAACAAACAGCGCCCCTGGAGCAGGTGAGGTTAAGGGCCTTGCTCAAGGACCCAATGATGGTGGTTTGTCTGGTGTGGGGCTTGAACCCCCAACCTTCTGATCACTGACCCAGAGCCTTATACCATTGAGCCACTGCCACCCTAACTATTTGTAACAGTCCTGTTATTGAATGAATTTGAATTTCTGAACATTCATTTCTTGCAGTTGTAAAGTAAACATTTAAAATGGCATCATTTATTACAGGCGTACAAAAAAAATTATTTCTTTTTTATAGATTGAATTTTAATGTTCATTACTAGTTGGGCATGTGCCATTTTGTACTTGTGATATAATTATATTATAAAAATTTTATTTATATATTTATTATTTATTTATTTATATGAATATATTTTATTACGATTTAGCAGGACACTTAAGTGTCAGACCAAATTGTTTTTTATGCTTCACATTCATAGAGTGGCTTTAATATCGTACCAGTATATTTGGTGTCATGCTTTCTCACAAGGTATTTTAAAACAAGGTTTTAAAGGAAACCACAGCCGAGCGCTTTAGTCCTGATCATACATGCTGCTTCTTGGGTGGCTGTCCTGTTCCCTTCCCAGCTGTTCTGTCGCCACTAGTCTGCCCTCTTGTAACCCAACTCCTTAATCTGGTCTTCATTTATTGCTGACAGACTGTACAACTTTTGATTTACCCCCTGTCTGCGGTTGTGACAAGCAAATGTGTCCCCTGTGTTTTTCACCTCCGATTTATTGGCCATGCCGGCTGAAGATTTGTGCTAAGTTTGACATTCAAGCTCTATTTTTAATGTTAGAAAGATGATACAGTGCTATATATCATTAAGGGTCAAAATAAATATATAGTGCATGTCTTTAATCAATGATTAGAAAGACTACATATCAGGCATGATGTAACTGGAAGCCTTTGATGAGGATGGTCAGTTAATCATGCATCAGTGACTCTGAATAACTCAGCATATCATCCTGTATGTCATGTGACCTTCTTGGTAACATGTGCTGTGCTGTTTCCTAGACAGACTGACAGGTTTGGCAGGTGCCTGTGTATACAGACATGAGATGTACCTTGTCTTTATTGATTAAGGTTTACATTTATACTTCTTACCTCTGCATGAATTGGAGGGTTAAGTAATAGTAAGGCGTAATGATTTCCCCACCCAAACTCCACTAGGAATATTCGGCTCATACCAATAGAAACCGGGTAAATTAGAAACAGGGTCATGAAAGATGTCAATCTGTCCTGATGAATCTAGGACAAACTTAATTGGACTGAAATTATTTTGAGGCTGATCAGATGAAAAACTGCCTATAGTGCATGTTTTTCAGGTGTTCTGTCAGGTGTTAATCTTGAACCAGCCAAAAGAGATTATATGCGTCTTTCACTGTGTGTGTGTGTGTGTGTGTGTGTGTGTTTGTGTGTATTTTGAAACTGAGCTGCATGTTTAAGAGCAGAATTGCTAGGCTTGTATTACCTTTCACATGAGAGCTTACTGACAGTGGCGGGAGTAGCCACATGAAATGGGGACTTGCTGCCCCACACCGCAAAGTCAAGAAAATGAGAAACTCACAGCGATTGTTACAATCAATGTCAAAGTTTCAATCTTTCCTGTTTGGCTAGTGCCATAATAATTTCCTTAAACTTTTATAATAGTGTACTAATGGACTTTGTCTTTTTTTTTTTAGGACCGTGCGATTTTAATAACACAATAGAAGAAAAGTTCTTCAACATGAATACAGGTATGATGACCCATTTATAATAGATGTTAGTGTGAAAATAAATAACTTAGGACTTTCTATTGTTTTGAAGCTAGTTTAAGAGCCTCTGGTAAAGAAAGATTAAAAAAATATACAATTGTTACAAATCTAAATTGGTATTTGTGGCTTAAGAGAAATATTTTAGAGTGATAATTGAACCGAGAGACGTTATTCATTAGTCCGATTTACATTTCCGCCGTTTATCCAGAGTGACTTATATTTATCTTCTTTTTAAAATCCAACTGAGCAGTTGAGGGTTAATGGCCTGGTTCAGGGGCGCAGCAGTGGCAGCTAGGTGGTACTGGGATTGAACCTACTGTATGATCTTCCGATCAACACGTTACCCACGGTGCTACCACTTTCCCTGATAAATGCCTGAATACTGTTTGATACACCGCCCATGCATGATTACAGATGCTATCCAGGTTGCATATTCTACATTCCTCTACCACCTACATCGCCGTGCAGTGTGTTTACGATTTGTTTTTGTAGCAGGCTTTTACGCATTCAGCTTTGTGCACAGTTCTCCTTGTTAATGAGCATTGTTAATGATATTCCTTTTACTAAAAACTAACTCCAGTGCTAGAATGACAGTCAACACTCAGCCCATTCTGAGAAACGCAAGCCGGCGTGGGATTCAGGAGGGAAACCACCAGCCAGTGTCTGGCACTGTTAACACCCCACCCAGTTTCCCTGCAAAACATAACTTCTCCCACTAGTCAGCTTGATGCGCTGCCAGCTTTAGTTCCTTCATGCTGTTAGTGTTGGATGGCCACGTTTATTGTCTTTGGTGCATTCAATTACTAGCTTCCCACTCATGTGATCTAAGTGTGGGTTAGAATTTAATTGTCTTCATTTTTAGAAAATAATTTTTGAACAAGATTATGATCTATACACGAAAAGGGATACAGCAGTATGATGTACAGTTATTCTGCTAACATGCAGCCATCGGTTAAGGAATCACTGCATTGTATACACCCGGAGACCGTAGCAGTAGCTGACGAGGAGCAGCGGGCAAACATTTAAAATGACTTATGTGTCAGTTAATCAAAAAGCTTTGCATGAAGATTAATTGAACTAATTCATAACATGCTTGCACGGAGGCAGTTTGTGTTTTTTCTTTGTTTTTTATGCATGTGCTTTGGTTCCATTTGGGATGTTTGTATGTGTGTGGTGCCATACTTCTCTCAGACAGCGAAGGACGAGCTCACAAGAGCACCACGCTCTCACTCATTCTAACCCCTATGAAGAGAATCCAGAGTTCCCCAAATCTGTGTGGTCTTGCAGGTACTCTTTCTACCGCTGCAAACTCAAACACACTATGCTTTAATACTAAATACTTAATACTTTAATACTAATACATGGGATGGATTTTCCTGAAGTATTATATCATAAAAATATAAATCCACTTTTACATTTACTTTTCATACATTTTTAAGGGACTCAAACTGCTTTAGAGGTAAATTATAACAGTTCATAGTAGAGGGATTTCTCACTACTGTCACCACAAAAGTGGCATTGCCAAAAGGCTGATGATCTTGTATAATTTACAGTATGCCATTTGGACACTTACATGTGTTTGAACATGAAATGACAATCTCTGGCCAAGAGTTAGTTAGTTATGTATAATCAGCAGGCAGGGATTCCTCTTCACTCAATAAGCCTCTTTCACTCCTTTCTCCTGCATTTTCTTACTCTATCTAACCAGCACTCAGCGTGGTTTGTTTTTGGTTTCAGTAGGTACGACTGTTCCGTCCCATTACTTAAAAGGAAACAGACTTTTTCAGGAGCTGGATTGTTGCTATATTTGTTCAGCTCCATAGCAACAATTGCGCAGCCTGTTGCTTGTTTCCTCCCTCTTTTTGCAGCCTTGTTTCATTTGACGGTGACCCTTTTTGTTTAAGTGGCTTTATGGACTATGACCTCACACACACAATCATCATTGTTTAACTATTCTACGTGTAGAGCTACGAAAAAGAGTTAAGGTTTATAAATATGCTCAGTGATCTAGCTAAGGTTAGAAAGTTATTGATACTCCTGCGTTTGTATTTTGAACAATTCATGCGTTTTTCTGGTTGTGACTTCAACAAACATCTTGCTATTAGCTTGCATTTATGTTATAATATGAATATTTGATTTGCTTTACTCTGCTTTAGTTGCTCTGGAATAAGAGCTGTCACATTATAGAGTTACTCTAAATATCTTCCTCTTTCATTCTCTCTTGTTGAGAGTTGGAGCAGTGGACTGGAACACATCCAGTAATATGATGAGCTATACAATTTTCACTCACAGTGGACACTAATGAGTGTTATAGAGCTTTAGCCATGTGTCCAGGTGCTGCTAGCCTCTAATCTTGACTGTAATTAAATGCCTTATTCAATACATGGTCAGGTAGAAGCATTGCTTATGCCTTCTGTATGCATTAATAAAAACACCTATCTACCTTTTATTTTTTTATTATGGTGTAGGCACAGAATCCCCAGTGACAGATTCAGGTAAAGCATTTTTGTCAATTTTATTCTCTATATTCTTTAGTCATAGTCCCAGATTAAACAAAGTTACTGTATATACGTATATCAGTATGATTTCGGTAAGCTACATTGTAGCTTTTGGTGCTGATATGTTGTTTGTGTCATGTGCAATGTTCTAGATGTTTGGTGGCACCACACTACTGGAGATTCTCTAAGAAATGGCAACATGGCTACTTCCTCTTTAGCGGCTAAAGGATACAGGAGTGTTAGGCCCAACCTGCGGGACAAGTCGCCAACACCGGTAGGTTATGCTTCACTCTGTTTGGCTCAACATGCATCAGGAAATTGTTGTCTTTTTTTCCCCACCGGACATGCTTGTGGAAATGAATGAAGCGGACAAGCGTCACTAAATGTATTGTTTGCTGTTGAGGCAAAACTAGTAAACATACACATGTCTTAACTCGCCCTTAACATCGTGGTTAAATTTGTAGCGCTATTATTACTAACTGTTTTGCTCTCAGTTATGATACATAGTTTAATGAGAGAGACGTGGCAGTGACCAAGCGTTTATTGGTCAATTTCAAACCTGAAATGAAGAAGGCCTCCTTTTTCATGATGGATATTGGATTTGACATGTTAGAAAGGCAACATGTGTAAAGGCATTTCGATACCTTTTAAATAATTAAATAGCTTGTAATATGACTCACAATTTGTTTCTGCTGTCTTATTCCCTGCTTGTTTGCATGTTTTTATGGCTATACAGGGCTTTGCTTCTTACAGAGAGAGCTCGCACCTGCATCCTGCTGACTGTAATCCTCGAACGTTTAGCCTCCATAATTATCCTACACAATGCTATGATGACCCACTGCTCATAACGCACTACTCATTCTCCAGGGAAGCAATGTCTGCATGCTCAGAGCAGAGCTCCAAAGGCAAACCGCTCTCTGACTCCAACGCCAATGATTTGGAACAGCCTCTTAGACGATCCCACAGTGAACGTGGCTCTGAGAAACCTAACATGCATCCATCAACCTTAAATCCCGTTAACTCACACTCCCCAGATATGCAGAGAAAGAGACATGTAGCCTCTCTGTCCATATACATTACACCACGACATCAGACCAGCTACACACAGACTCTGTCTCTCAGCCCCCACACTCCACCCAAACGGAAGGACCCTTTGGATTCCAGAACAGTCTTTCACCCATCACTGCCCCCTGCAGTACAACAAGTGGTATTCATCATGTTTACGTTCATAGTTATTGTTAATTCATCATAATATCGTTGATCATATTTATACGTCGCCATAACAAAGTACTAATGCCTTTTTAAGTCTGTCAGGATCACATTCACAGGATCCGAAGTCATTCGCATTTTATTTTGTTTTTAAGTATATGGTACATGTTTTCGCAGCACTTACAATGCATTTTCATGTTTATAATAACCATCATCCATGATTTATGTTCATAGCATTAATTGCAAGTGCCTAAATCGAAATATATCTTTCCTAAGGCTCTAATTGTATGTAATGATTATTGTTCTGCAATGCATACATGTTCTTTTATCCATCTAGCAATTATGAACTATTTTTTTAATTCAAAAACTTTTTTATTTTGACCCTAAAGCTGGTGACATGACTTTGACCACATTGTCTAGCACAAAGCAATCATTTCCGTTAAGCTACCACCTTCTTCCACCGTTTCAGACACTGAAGCTCACCTATTACTCTCCTCTGTGTCAGGCCTATTCAGGATCAGCGCAGACTTCCTGCTTGCCCCCTAACAGCCCAAGTTGCTCCACTGACTACACCTGCTTTCAGACCTCTGACCATCCTTTTTCCCATGGGCTTGCCTATTTCAACTCGGATCCTTATCCAGCTCTGAGTGGCTCTTCTTCTCGTGCTCAGAGCGTGTCTTCCATAGCCATGCTAGAGGAGCTGAGAACGTATGAAGTATACTCAGAGAAAGGTTCTGGGACCCCTTCACCCAGCCGCTATCAGCTGAGCGGTTCCACTGACAGCATGGGAATAGACATCCATAAAGCTTGTGCTGCTAATGTAATAAACCGCTCTCTCATTTTCTTCTACTGCTTTTTTCCTGGTCTATATTTTCCGCAGTAAACCTCCCTGCTTTTGGGTGCATCCAAAATTCTAGTTAGCTGCCTTGTTGTTTGTTGTCAGGCAATGACTTGTAAGGCAGTGAAGGCACCGCTGGAAAAAGCCTTTGGACAGCCTTCTGAGTAATGTAATGTAACATAATGACGTTGCTAGGTTACCAGATGCTCATTAGTGCCATCTGGTGTCATCAGTGTAGGATTTCAGTGTGCGATTAATGTAATAAAGATGGACAAAATAAGCTTATACAGTTGTGTATTAACATTATAATGATACTCGAAGACCTTGATGAACTCGCTCACCAAAGGTACAAACACTGTGCTCCAGTTGCGTTCTCCGAAACCATTTTCCATGAGCCCCAGCACAAATGACTAATAAAGCCACTCCCGCTCGGATGAATGCGCACAGGATTGTGGGATATCAAAGGCTGTGAAGGATGCACTTATGCTGCCTTCAAAAATCGACCAGATGATGTTATCTCGGGGGGCATGAAGTGAAGCGAATATTGGATTCGGACGTGCCTTGATGCCGTCCTACCTTGAAACGTGTCCTTTGAAGGCAGCATTTTAGAGTTTTTGGACGCGCCTGTAACCTGCTCTGGCTACCAATATCTAAAGCTTTACTCACGTTTTGACCAACATGTCTTTTTCTAACATTCTCAACTTTGCTATTTTCATAGTTCCTCTTTGTTTATTCTCCTCTTTTCTTTTGTTTATCAGTTATTTTTTCTACTTTTCTCACACTTTCCCTTTGACCCTTCTCTCCATTCTTTCTTACTGTTTGATTGGTTAGTGCCCTCCCTTCATCTGCTGCTCTTTCTCCCTTCCCATTCACTCTCTCCTGCTTTTTATTCAGAATTCAATGGCTTAATCCACAAATACCAACCACCCTTTGATTCACATCGACTGTTTTTACTGCCTTTGGCCTCTGGAATGTTTGTGTATGGAACAATACTAATGATAGTCTAGTTCCAGGCCCACATTTCCTTTTTCTGTACTCTGGTAACTTCATTTACATTTAAGTTCACTCCAGTGCTAAGAGTCGTAAGTAGTAGCCTTTCTTTGTACAGACATCTTAGGCTTTGGGTACAGGGTGAGATCATGGTGCTATTGTGATTCTGTTCTAAACAATTCCAGTGTAGGGGGAAATAGCAGTAGCAAAAGCATACCACACCCTGCTTCCTTTCTGCACTCTACTTCTTTGTCTTTAAAACTTTGCTTTAGCCTTTTGACATAATTATTTTCTTGAGTAGGGTAAATAATACTAAGACAATTCTGCTGACAGAATAAGACAACTAGGTAAATCTGCCTATGCTTTACATTCTCATTGATCCCTTCACAGGGCTTTGCTTATGCTCTTCTGATGTTTGTTTCAAACCTTCATACACAGGACATACTATATGGTCCAGTGCTATTAGCTTTAGGTATAATGCCTTTACACTGTGTTGCATTAATAAGATTTCTTTTTTTTTATTATTTTATTTGCTTTATTACCAAGGGTCAGATGACTGTAAATGGAAGTGTTGGTGTGACCACCGGTCTAAAGAGTGACCTTCAAAGACCCTTTTCCCCTTCCACATACCCTCCTCTTCCCTCCTTCAGCCCTAGCCTTACAGCCATACAGCAGGGCTGGAGAACTCGTGAGTACAAGCTGGAAGAAATATGTTTGTCGCCTTTACACTGTTCAGACCTATTTATCTTTTAGTCCTGAAAATCTAAATCAGATGTTTAAGCAAATTAATAGGTTTGTTCAGTTAAAGGGAAAGTGTGTAAAGGTTTTTTGTTTAGAAATATATGCAGCCAAATGCAAAATCCACGACAAAGTATGAATGTGAATGTTTCAACCCTCAAAGTCCTTAATTACTCAATTGTGTGGCATGTCAAGCTGCAATGCATTGCTAATGAGCGTTAAAGTGCAGCCCCAGTTTAATGCATTCATAGAACACTGTTTCTTTCACTTTGCATATGACATCTATTATAAAGTTAACATTTGAGAGTAGAGATTTTGCTGACAGCAGCATTGTTTTTGTAAATACAATTTATCTATTCAATTTCAATTTATCTCTTGTAATGTAAGTTCCCAAATTCTACTTAATAAAATAATGTATTCATTATTACTATCTTTGAATGTCAACTTTATCTGAACTCTGTCCCTTTTTAGCTGCCGAATCCATATCTCCAGTTTATGCCACTGTGGGTTCGGATGATGAACGGAGAGGTACGGTGGGCAAAGCTCCCCGTTACTCAGGCATCGGCCCTGTGGATGAATCCGGAATTCCCACCGCACCAAGGACTGTAAGCATAATATGCAGGGCTAAGTGTTGTGAGAAAGCGAGAGGGAGAGAGAGAGAGAAAGCTACCCTTGCAGTATAAAAAGTACAGAAATATGAAACAGCCAGACAGCAGTGCTATTTGTATCATTTCACCTTAAGATTTGCATCTATAGTTTTCCATCAGACTCACATTTAATCATGATTCAAAAATTGTGTTGTTTGTTTTCAATCTAGACTGTGGACAGACCAAAAGACTGGTACAAGTCTATGTTCAAGCAGATTCACATGGTTCATAAACCAGGTGGGATGGAATCTTTTACTTAATTTTATCCAACTTATTTGGAAAAATATAATCAATTCCATGACCTGAAACTTATACGAACTCCTTGACATATTATGCAGTATGTTCAGCATTTTTAACTGTTTAGCTTACATTCTCATGTCCCCTATCCACCAAATCCAGCACAATTTTTTATTTCATTCATTCATTCATTGCCTAGCGCTTATCCTGTTCAGGGTCGTGGGGGCGCTGGAGAATTTCCCAGCTAACTTAAGGTGTGAGGCGGGGTCCACCCTGAACAATCGGCAGTTAATCGCAGGGCTAACACATTAGAGACAAACAACCATTCACACACACATTCTGTTACGCCCTCGTACGCGCAGAAGGATCAGGTTGTGTGAGGAGTCTCCATGGATCTGGCAACAAGCAGACACACACCTGATCCTCATTCTGCCTCATCTGACACTGACTATAAAGACTGCGCAGTTACTGCCGCACCACACCTCGCTCGTTACACATTCACAGTTGTATGGACAATTTAGAGTAGCTAATTCACCTGTGCCAAATCGCCTGTCTTTGATGGCACAAGCACGAGGAGAGCATGCAAAGCCCACACAGAAAGACCCTGGGCACAATTAGTTATTTGTGAAACCAAATCTATAAAATAGTTTCATCATTTAAAAAATATAATAATAATAATAATTGAAGATCTGAATGATTACTGACATTTTCAGATTGTATTAGTCACATACACATACATGCAGTGAAATGTTTTATATTCCGCATATCCCAGCATACCTGTCAGAATACCCTGGGGTCAGAGCGCAGGGTCAGCCAGAACAAATGGCACCCCTGGAGCAAGTGAGGTTAAGGATCTTGCTCAAGGACCCAATGATGGTAGCTTGTCTGGTGCGCGGCTCAAACCCCTGACCCTCTGATCACTGACCCAGAGCCTTATACCGCTGAGCCACCATCACCCAAATATCAGCCACCCACCCAAATATTGTCACACCTTTATTACTTATATAATAAAGCATGCAATAGATAAATGGCTTTGGGTGAATCCCATTTACATTTCTGGAATTTGGCAGACGCCATTATCCAGACTTTACAGACTTACATTTATCTAATTTCTCCAACTAAGCAGTCGAGCTTGGTGGTGCTGGGAATTGAACCCATGATGTATGGGAATCCCAACAGGTATAGAGCATCTGCTCTTGCCATGAGTTTATGATTTAAGCTTCTTAAAATCTACAGAGAGAGAAATTGAAAGATTTAAATGGTATTGTAACGATTGCTCACCGGAGCAGGATGACACCCCGGTTTATGGGGGAGTGACGACCCAATCGCAGGCTGTACAGTCAATAAAGTCTTTATTTGCGAACAGAAACCACGATCACACATCC
>JAOUQX010000030.1:13253512-13267636 GCA_028566295.1 Liobagrus marginatus
ACACACACACACACACACACACACACACACACACACACACACACACACACACACACACACACACACACAAATACACAGTCCACACCCATTTTCTCTTGTCTCTCAACGCCGCCCTCTGGCGGCCGACCGAATATTGTCCGTGGGCGTTACAGTTTGATGTTGATATGGAATTTATAAAAAGGTTAGTAATAAATATTCCAATACTTTTTAGGCAGAGTGACTATTACATAAATCTAATAACTTTTTTAGAGTAACTTACGCAACTCTGCTGTTCTAATATAAGAAGTGAAACTAGAAGAACAGTACATCATTGAACCTAATTTTTGTTTTCATGTCGGTGCAATCCTGCAGGCATAAAACGGCAGTGGCTGCAGATAAAAATGAATTATTATGGACATATGTCATTTAATGTAAAGAAAAACGGTAGCACACAAATGAAATTGCATGGGGATATGACAAAAAGAATATCAACTCTCTGCAAATGAATGCTTCCTCCTCATCTATAGGATACTCCATTAAAGCACATAACATTATCACTTAGACGATCTCTGTGTGAAGGTAATATATGAAATGAAATGTGCAATGTGCATCGAAAGAATGAATGAGGCATTTATAAAAAAAAAAAAAGGGGAGGAGATTGAAAGAAACTCGGGGTTTCCAAAGAAAACATGCTCCCAACCAGTTACCATGGTAACTGACTCCGAGTTTAGGTTAACTCCCTTTCAGAAACAGGCTTGACTTACCCCGCTTTCTCTGCTTCGAGATACCCGTGATTCTGTAACAGAATGATTCTAACCCTAACCCACAGTTTCCCTCATTTCAGGGTTAACATACTCATATATTTTCACTTAACCTCCTTCTTGAAACGGGCCCCATGACCTGACCAACTAAAGCAACCACAGAACATAACACTGCCCCCCCCCCCCAACACACACACAATTGTACAGTAGACATTAGGTTTGATGAGCGCATCACTTCATCCACCTCATTTTTCCCCCCTGCTAGACCTCATGGCCTTTTTAAATCGCTTCAAAGTCTAATCTTTTTTCTCCCTAATAATTTGACGCCTGTTTTTCTGATTAGCATCACTGATAAGCGCTTTTCTTAAGGCTACACAGCTGTTCGGTCCCAATCCCGTGTGTTCTCTTCACATGTGCGTGGACATGCTCTCACTACTGTTCTATTGTTGTTCTGTGTGATGTCCGATCACGATCATTCCGATTTTCTCCGTGAAGGTTTAGAAGTAGCTTTAGGATGCGAGTAGCTCCAGCAATCTCATTCGTTTTCTAAGCTTCATTTTAGGCCGATAATTGAACCTTTCCTGAAACATCTTTTTCACAAGAACGGATTATGTGTGCGGGAATGAAGACACGAGTAGCTACTCGCTGCAGAATTTCGACTTAAACGACTCGTTGCTAGTTAAAACAAATGAATGACTGTTAATTGCTCTAATTATCCAGTGGAACACTCTTTTCTATTGGCTTAGTTAAACACAGGTAGCGGGTTGTTTTGGCCAGATGTTTATTTTTTTATTCCACAACCTTTTGAATCTAGATGTGGAGCAATTACATTCTGACCGTTTCAGTTTTCAGAAATGCAACAGACAAATCAAACTCACATAACGTAAACCTTTTATTGTTAAGGTCTCAGATAGGACTTGCTTAAGTGTACGAATCCCTCAATACTGATTTGGTACATAATGACATCCATAATGAGTTTCTTCACAGTGGATAGAATCCATTTCTATGGTTTTGGGATCTAGTACAGCAACTTTGCATAAAAACAAACCTAATCAAACAAAACATCAAACCGGCGCTGACATCAAAACCGAAACCAATACTGTTGATCGGAAATATCGGAGTGCCACAAAATCCTAGCGTGTGTAGACCAGCTATAGGTTTTGCACATTACAAGCCACCTTTAGTTAGAAATATAAAATGTGATATTATGAACAATATTCTACCGCATAAAGGAAATCTATACACTGTACAGAGAGATATCTCGAAAAAAAAAAGCAAGTTTCACAGTTTTAAACTTTATTTAAAGTATAAACAATTTTGAACACTTTACATAAATTATTTTTGTCTATGACTAATTTGCTTAAGCAACTGCAAATGAATATAAAAACTGAATGAACCATTTCTTACATATTTTACAAAACAAATCTCTGTCTTGTTGGCTAAAATGGTGACGCCTTCATGATTGTCGTTGACTACTAAGAATTATAAATACATAAATTAAAAGAATGAAGAGAAAATAAAAATAAATTATTTCTTACATTAGTTACAGTTAAGCAGGATGAAGTCATTTTTTTTATTTTTTTTTTTTACTTCTGATGTTTCTGTACAGAAGTGCCCAGGTGAGAGTCTCACGACCTACTGCAAATGAGATGTACAAAACTATCTTGTCTAAAGCCCACTCGAACACCAGTCTTAACCGACACACCACAGATATTACTCTAATTATTCTTCCATTAACAAAAGAACTATGCTGAACGTTGACCTTATGCAAATATAGCCATAGTATTTTTCCTTGTTTTAAAAACGACCACAAAACCAAAAAAAAAAAAAAAAAAAAAAGGAAAAAAACCCAGTTGTCCTTGGTCGGATGTGTTTTCTTGAAGGAACTTACAGCAGTTTGAGGTTGGGACGTGCCGTAGCTGCAGTGGGCAGTCCTGTTATTGATGATCATGTGAGGCCTGAGACCTGATGATCCACTTTGTGGACGTTGTTCAGTTCCAGTGTATGACCAGGCCTCCGTAATGACTCGAGAGAAGCGTCCTCTCTGCTATGTGGATCACACACGACCATATACAGTACCATCTGGCACCAGCATCCTCTCCGCACCCAAAAAATATGGGTATAAAATAGTATTTCTTTTTTAAAAAGGGGTTTTGTGTTTGTTTGTGTTAACAGCTGTTAATTGTTGTGTTAATATCTGTTTTATTTGCAGTGCACAAAAACAAAGTTTTTGCAAATGAATTTTTGCCCATGGCAGTAACAATATTACTCTTTTTAAAAGTCCCTGCAGCGTTCCGAGAGTTACCCCTTAAGTTTCTTTATTCTCCGGGGCTTAAGGAGATATAGGTCAAAGGTGAATAGGGGTGAATTAACGAGAGGTGCAGAGAAAGAGAGAATGCAGAAGATAAGAATGCGCTAAAATGTGTTACCTCTTGCCCATCTCATTCTGTCTGAGGAACTGGATGTTGGTGCTGCTGTCAGCCAGTTGGGGGTATTGCTCCACGGGCAGCACGTAGTAACCGTCATAGCCCTGAACTCTCCCTGCGGAGAGCAGCTGCTGCCTCTCCCCCTCAGTCCACAGGCGGCTCCCTTCCTTACCGTCCCGTGTCCTCTGCTGCTCTCGCAGCCAGGCGCCTGTCAGTGCCCGCTGGCGTGCCAGCTCTAGCAGCCGAGCGCGTTCCTCATCCAGCGTGTCCTGCGCCAGGCCGTAACGCACGCTCAGGGACAGTGCAGTTGAGCGCAGTTCTACGGTGACGCCGCGGCGCGAGCGCCCACTCACTGTGACATTGATGCCGGCTCCCTCCAGCACCCTGCGGCCGTTACTGAGGCCCAGCGCCAGCAGGTCTGCATCGGCCGAGCCGATCTTCACGAAGAAGTGGCAGTCGTGGCCGTCCTGAACGTAATGGGTCCCCTCTAGGTACACGCCGTTGTTAAGTATTAAAGCTACTTTCTTGCTGTTGTCGTTGGCCGTACTCGAAACACCCGTCACAACGCGACCCTCTTTCACAGCCAGCATCACGCCACGCCCAATGATGGAGGGCACTGTGCCGAACCAGTGACCGGGCTTATCACGCTTGTTCTGACGATCTTTATTCAGCAATTGACCCTCTAAAGCCATGAAGGCCTGGCTGTGCCTCTCAGCCTCTTGCTGAACTCCAGACATCAGCTGCAAGAAAAGAAACATGGCTGGAGTTTAGCCGCAATACCCTTTAAAGAATATGGATAATTAACCCAAGCAACACTTCCCATCGTGTCAAGACAGTGTTTTTAAAAGAAATATTTCCGAGAAACATTTTGTAGTAGGCTTTCATTAATTCAAAGGGAGTTTTGCACATGATTAGTTTTTCATTTCAATCAGTTCTAAATCTGTGTTTCCTTTCAGCAGTGAAATGAGAGAATGTGTGGTTATCTGTTATCCTGACATCAGTGTAGCTACAAGTAAACATGCATCATTTTTCAGCTGATTACACGTCTAGAATTTAAAGAATGCCTTAATGACCAAAATAACGTTTCTGCTGTATCGATTCAATGTTGGCAGTTTTGTTCGAGTTGTAGAATTAACATTTATTGATGGAATTGTCATTGTAGGAGTATTATTTATTGATTTTTTTTCTTTTACAAATTTTCCAGAGTACAAAGAAATGTGTTAAATCCATTGTCAGTGAAAATAAAGTCCCTTCAACGTTTCCCATAATTTATAGCATTTTGCCCCAGGAATATGATGATGTATTAGTATGTCTTGAACTTGAAAACCTACCTGGCCATTTTCACACTCCTGACTAGCTTGTAGCTCATACGGTGGATCCACAAAGTATAATGTGTGTTTCGGAAAGCCAGGGATGATGTTACTGAGCTGGAATCCGAACATCACCAGCCAACTCTTTACATCTGAGCAAGAAAGATTTAGAAAAGAAAAAAAAGAAAAAAATCTCATTAACTGGTCTCATTAGTGTCATGTCCATCAGTGAGTGTTTACCCTGCTGTAAGCCTTGACACTGACATACCTGTGACATAATTCTTCACGTCCAGCATATCGCTAAGAGGATTATTGTTTTTAAACATGTACAAGTGAAATGGAGCCAGGTCCTTGCTGATCTTCTGCCACATGGTATAATCAGGCGAAGTCCATCTGGCCGCTAATACATCATAGTCCCTCTGTGTGAAGTGCACTAGCTTTGTCAGCGAATCATAGAGGCCGCCGTGAAACCCGATGACCAGCTGGAACTCAGGATTGGAGTCGTGGTACACCTCACCGTAGGCTGTGTATTGCACCTGCTTGATCATCTGCCCGTTGCTGCTAAAGACGGCCAATGGGGTTCCTGTGTTGTCCGAGGCGATATAGTACTCTTCACCGCTGCTCACCTCCATAGCGAACAGATGGCCTTGCAGGTCGTAGTAAAGTGAAGTGATTTCTGAGCTCGAGTGGTTAAACACATGCGTAACTCGCACTGGGTTGTTGAGGTCAGCGTAGAAAAACTGCAGATGCTGGCCCAGGCTGTTCTTTGTGGAGACGCGTCGTCCCAGGCCATCGTATCGATACTGCACACTCCACCCTCCTCCTACACGACTGTAGGCTCTCAGCAACTGCCCTTTGGAATTATAATCAAAGACATCTGAGCCCCTCTGGCTGAGAAAGCCGTCCTCGTCCAGCTTGTACTGCACGTCGCCCAGGCGTGTGATTCGGTCGCGCAGGTCGTAACGTAGCGGCATGAGACGGGCACTGTTCCCGGGGTTCAGTAGGTGCAGGTTCCCATTGAGGTCATAGCTATAGCGCCAGGTGGACCAGTCATTCACCTTGACCCCACTGAGCTGGCCATCACCATCATACTCATAGCGGTATTGTGTTGTGTTGGCATAAGGCCCAATCTTTAGCTCGCGTTTAATCACGCGACCCATGTTGTCGTACTGCACCGTCATCCAGTACATAAGGGAGCGAAAGATTTCGTACTGCACCTCTTTTATGCGGCCATGCGCATCGAAGTGCTTGCTGAGCGTCATTACAGCCGTGGTGATGATTTGATTGATGTCATAATAAATGACACCGAACTTGCCGAAATGCTCTACCTTGCCGGAAATCTCGTCATACCGGTACAGGTCCACAGGTAATGGCGTCTCACTGATGACTGGCTTCATGCTTGCGATGCGGAAACTGTTGTCATGATAGGTGTAGTCGAAGCGGGCATTCACCATGCCTTCCTCGGAGAAACGGTAGATCTGTTTGTCTACCAGAGGTCCCATCTTACGATATCTTATAGTGCAAGAGAAGCTGCCGCTCTGCAGATTGACCATCTTGAGTACGCCAGCTGTTTCGTCGTAGCCAAACGTGACAGTTGTGCTGTCATACAAAATCTCGGAGAGTTTGGCCAGTTTGCCATGTTTGTAAAGGACACGCCGTCCCGTACCCAAGAAGTATGTGGCCTGAGGGCGGCCATCTTCACTGAAGTCATAAATGATGGAGGCATTGCTTTCAGGGGGGTTGTAAGTGTTTCGGATATAGCCGATGGAGACGTGGCTAAACATTGTGTGCCGAGCCACGCTAGGCATAGTGACCGCAGTGATCCGATCAGCTGCATCAAACTCAAAGATGTACTGCCTCTGACTCTGCAAAAGCAGCACCATGGACTGTGCAAAGAAAAACACCAGACAATTATCAAGATGGTAATCACCGCTATTTATTCTATTAGTAATACACTACCATAGCCAAGCAATGTCATTTTTAAAGCCATTTGCTGACTTCGCCGATACACACACTCACCTTGTCCAGGTAGCTGTAGCTCCACACCTTGCCATCAACAAATGTGCGGGAGAGGATGCGTCCTTGCTGGTCAAACTCGGTCCTCTCACTCATACTTCCTCGGTGCAGGCCCACCAGCCGCCCCGTGGCGGAGTACGACACGTTCACCACAGCCAGGCTGCTGCTGGGTTGCCAAATAGCAGGTCTGCCTTGTGCATCGTACGTGATCCTTAGTGTGAACTTCCTGTGATCATCGTAAATCTTTTCTGTCCGTGTGTTCCTGTCAAAGTCGATGGAGAGCAAGTTGCGTCCGTGGGCCTGAAAAATTTAAGATACGGTAGTGAAGGGCATGTTATTCTCTGTTGCTGCTGTCACAAGCCTGTGGACCTAGCTGTGCACATGACTTGAGAATGTTTGATGAAATCCAAGCAGTGCATCAGCTTTACTCACCCGTAGTTTTCTCCCCAACACGGTGACCTTGCCCTTCGTCACCTCCTTGCGCAGTCGCCACTCTATAGAGTTGAGTCCATTATCAGTGGGAAGGGTGATGTTTCTGCGGCCAATGGTAGGGCTCACGGAACCTGCCAGAATGTGGGGTTCTGTGTGGTAGCTGATACCCATCCCATTAGCATAGATCACTCTCAGCGTGCCGTTGTTACACAGCTGGTAGCTGTTCCGCACTTGATCTACAGAAGCCAACATAGTAACACAGATTTCAGAGAAACTAACATAGCAGTTCATTTTTGAAAAAGCCAAATCATTGATATTGCTGTTGATTATAAATAACTTTTGTTATTAGATTTCCTATTTGGTTATATTTGTTAAATAGTTTTTAAAAGGATCCAACACATATATTACCAATATATACAGTACGTATATATATATAAAGACTTGGATTAGCTATTAGATATGCTCTGCCCATGAAACGCATTTATTACACCAGCCCCATTTAAATATGTTGACTTTTGCTTATCTACTTTACTCAATTTACTGTTATATAGTAAATTAAGGCATGTAATTTGGGTTTTAATAAGAAATCTGTGTGCACAGCTGTCGAGCAGGAAACATCTGGAGATTTTAATGAATCTCGACTTCAGGTAGCTAAAAGTTCTCGTCTTTCACTGCTCTCTAGGGCCGACTCTGTAATTAAACTTGTACATTTTCCCCTCTCCAGACTCCTAGAATGCACTCTAATGGTATTACTTTAAGCTCGCTCTCATCTGGTGTAAGGTTCAGGGGAAACTGGCCCAATTTCTTCTTTTCTCTAAGCATGAATCTCTTAATTATATTTCGGTCTGAAACGGCAGGGGCATAAGGGACAAAGGGCTAATATTTTAACTCGGATATATGTCAAAAAGCATACTGCATAGAGTACAATGCAAACACTTTTCGTACAAATGTTAACAGAGTAAAATGACTTCAAATTAATTACAGACACCGCCCGACAAACACGAGCTTAAAGCCTGTTACCCGGCCTACTTTGTACTACAGTGTAGGCTGCTTGGATTAATGAAAGATCGGTAGTGACAGTGATGTCATCATGTTACCTGGCTCACTTGAGTTCATAAAACATTCTCGGGACACACACCTTGTACTACCGTATAGGATGCTTCGACTGATGAAAGGTTGGTAATGACAGTGATGTCATCGTCTCTGTTTGAGCTCTCGATGTCTATGTTAATAGATTTCTCTATCTCTCTGTGCAGGCTTGTCACCATGCCGGTTGGGTAGGTCATGTTGGTAAGTCTCCCCTCGCTGTCGTACCTGCAGGCACAAAAAAATGTCCATAAAACTAAACTAAACAAAAAAAATAATTCTGAGTTAAACAGAGGAACTACAATCATATGCTGTGATTTGTATGACTTTAAAAGCCTCAGCAGGCTGTTTCTCATGTAAATGGATCATTGCATCATTTGGGTGTGACTGAAGCACAGCACACACTGTGTGAGCATGACTGTTCTGTCACATGAAGGCAGCCATCTACTGCTCTCGTGTGAACTTGTAGGGTAAAATCAGAGCTCAAAAGATTTAAAAGCATGTCTTATGGCGACGGTGTCTGTCGTCGCTGATGTCCCTAGCTTGCTCGCTTCCTTTTTTCCTTTCCACGGCTGTCTGGAATTCTACAGAGAGTGTGTTTAAAGCCTAGCACTGATCTGTTACCGACTGACTGATGTCAGTTTCAGTGGCGTGTGGTTGCGGCAACACACTTTTCCTGTTGTTTCTTTTTTTTTTCTTTCTTCTAGCTGCTGGGTGCAATTACACAGGCAGGCAGCAGATGGAAGCAATATTCCACATGATTCGCAATATGCAGGGACGATCCTGAATCCAAATATTTACACATCTGATTTCACACAGTCATAAGGGAATAGACACACCGTGCAAACCACAGCCTATTTGATTTAGAAGAAACTGAATCTAAATCATAGTAAAATGCAGAGATCTTATGTGTGGTTCTAAACACATTACTTTATAGGAGATTTCAACTAAACGACTAAGTCTGATACACACGCATGCACACGCACACACTCACTTACTCGTAAAAAGTGGTCCAGCCTGTCTCGTCAGCCTTGCTGGCCAGCAGGCCTGTGCTGCTCCTATAGCTGAGCTGTACAATCTCCTGGTCAGCCGTGGAGATGGAGCGCAGGCTGCCTTCTAGATCCAACCCCAGTGTTATCACTTTGTTGTCAGGCAGTAGCTGCAGTCTGACTGTGGTCGCTCCACCCAGGCCACCACCCTCCCTGCGCGCTAGCACGCTGTTGTTACAGTTATCCATGACCGCAGCAAGCTCTCCCTCAGGTGTGTAGCTGAAGTTGTAAAGACTCATTCCACTGACCAGACTGATGGTCTGCAGGTGAAGTCCCTCCTCACTAAACACATAGAGCTCCTGCTCTCGTGGTGATGCCACCTCATATTGTCCAACTGGGTTTGGTCCTGGACGGTTGGCATGCACAGCTCGAATGCGGATGTTGTTGAGGTCAGCAATGTAAAGTGTACCGTCAGGAGCCACTGCTAGTGAAGTGGGGGCATTAAGGCTAGCATCAGTGGCATAGCCTTCATCACCGGCATAGCAGTTGCAGTTGACGTCATTTTTGCAGTCACACTCCGAGGTGGCACCAGCCAACAGTGAGATCTCCCCATTGGCGCTAACCTGACGCACACGGTTGATTTTTTTCTCATCGCTCTCAGCTATGTACAGCACACCGGAATGGGAGACAGCAATGGCAGTGGCACTCTCCAGCGCTGAATGAATAGCCAGCCTACTGAGAGAGTAGTCGATGCCTGGAACCTGGCAGTGCATGGGCCGTCCAGCCACGACGCTTACTTGATGATTTTCAGTGATGCGTAGGATGACATTGTTCTCTAAAACGTACAAGGAGTTGTCCATGGGGTTGACTGCCAGGTCAGTCGGCCACTCTAAACGCACCTAAAACATAGCAACGGTCATGGTACAAATGCTAATAGACTAAAAGACATAATATGTGCCCTCTGATTAGCTAAAACATATACAGCATCAGAACATAGAATTCGTTTCCTACTTAAAAGCATAGGCACCAAAAAAATGTACGTCTACTTTAAGGGGTTGTGTGAGCCCTGCGCATGCAAGGATTAATCCTCTTTCGCACCTGGCTGACGTCCATGCTGGTGTCACAGCTGAGCGGCCTTACAGCAGTGAGATCATTAGCCCCCAGCAGCGTGGAGATGATCCCATTCTGGTCCACCTTCCTGATCATGGTAGCATCTACGAAGAACATCAGCCCGTTTTTATCCACTGCAATACCTAAAACAGAGGGAGCAAAGAATAGAAACGAATAGTCTGCCAGGGATTCTTATGACTCATCAGTCATTTTAAATGTTAGACCCTCCTATCGCTCACACGCGCACGCACGCACGCACGCACGCACACACTATTCTGCTCAAGAAATAATATCCATCAATCAAATGTCATCTTCATTACAGCATATCAGTTCTCATATGGGGCAGAAGATAAAATAGATGAAAATAGCTTTCAGAGACACTAAAACGATGAGAAACAACTAGAGAAGCTAGTGTTGGCACAATAGATGCAAAAATGCCCCTGCGAATGCTTTACTTCTCACTACGCCTGGGAATTAGGAATCAGGTCTCTGTAGTCTGCTACCCGCTCTATTCATGATTTCATATCAAAGATGAAATGTGACGGAGTGACATTTCTGACAGTTTGGTGTCAACTTTCTTTTCTCACAATTCATCAAATGCTTTAACTATAGGAGCCATAGTTAGGAGTCGGCAACGTACATTTAATAAACATGTCAATGTTTACACGGGCTAAATTCTCGCCATTCGCTCACCCTTTGCCGCAGATTGTTAAAGGTTGTTACTCAGGCCTGCATGTTGCCAGATATTTCTTGCTAAGAGCTTTCAGGACAGAGGAGTTTATTGCTGCGTCTAGCGTGGTGCCGCCTGTCAGGACATACATTACAAAATGGGGACTTGCAAAGCAGACTGCTTTAGATCCTGCGCTGCCAGTTGCGACGGGATATGCAAGACGACAGGTTACGCTGCGCTAATACTAGGTCATGTACATTCGAGAAGAAAGCAATAAACACCTAATAGCCTTATATATTGTGAATACATAAACACGGCTTGTAAAGATCAGGACAAAGTTGTTCATCACACAATGACCAAAATATGTCACATTTGACAATGTGTGTTTCCTACCCATTCACCCAAGTCACCTATTAGTACTTAATACAGTGTATCCTCATTTCTTCTTGATGAGCACAAAGTAATGTGTGTGTGTGTATATACATCACACTGTAATTATTATTTAGAATTATTATTAAAAAAAACAATTGTGCACAAGGTTTGGTTAATTTGCGCAGTTTTCTACAGAATATTTGTCCATATGGTTAAATGGAGACGCTGCCGTGAGGTATGACGCCTGAATAACGTCATGCAGAGTTTAAACACCTCACCATGTGTACATAACTACGATTATGGTGCATAATGTATTTATATTCCTTTATAAAAGATTTATGATTTTATATTTCACGCTCTAAATTATTTCCACTTATGCTGTGCTGGAGTGTGTTCATTTTTAAACATACTAAATTGTTCAGACTGTAAAATTGTACTATAATTTTACCAACAAAACAAAAAAAAAATTCCAGAAATATATTTGATAAACTTAATGCATTTGGCGGATTTTAATTTTGTTAATCATTGAAATGCTTTACTTCTTCCTGTCTGAAATATCTGTTTACGAAAACACCTATGTGTTATCACCTCTGCCTAGTTTCCCTTTTCGTTTCTTTTTACCTTTTGGGCTCATAAGAGTAGCCTCCACAGCTTTTCCTCCATCACCACAGCGTTCGTCAAATGGTAGACACTGCTCTCCTGTTCCTGCTACCACCTCAGCATTGTCAGCTAGAAGCCGCCCCCCAGTGAGCGAACGCACCTTATAAATCCTTCTAGAGTTTGTGTCCGAGATAAACAGAGCTCCTGTCACCGGGTCTACGGCCAGGAAGTACTTATGTGTCGGGTTGTTGCTACGGGAAATATCGAAGATAGAGTTAACACCAGAGTTCATTTATACATAATATTCAAGGATAAACAATTAACTTCGAAGCCATCGCTTGCTTACCTGTGCCGAAAATCCTTATTTCTATGGAGAAGAAAAAATAAAAGATAAGATAATTCCGACTTGGGAAACCATATTATTACAAAGTATATGCAAGAGGTATATGAACTCCGACGTGTATACCTGAGTTCTAGCACACGAGTAGTATTGAGAGATGGGTAAACCCTGCGCACAAAATTCAGGTCACCCACGTACAGGCTGCCGTCGATACCCACTGCCAGTGCTACCGGTGCCAATAATTTATTCCCATCTGCCAATCCGTTACAGCTCGGACACGAGATACTCCGCCGGCGGCCATTACCCATAATGCTGGTTACGACTGGGGGCTGTTGGCAAACAAAGACGTTCTCCCCACAGCCTTTATGAAGGATCCCTAGAGTGTAAAAGTTATCGAGCGTGTAAAAATTGATGGGTAAAAATAAAACCAAAATACTTTCAGAAAGTCAGTTTCAATAAAAACAGTTTATAAATTGCATTTTTATAAGTGTTGTGTTTTTTACTGCTGCAGCCACATTGTAAAACTGTGCATTAGCTTATTGATTGACTCAACATTACTCTCCACAAAAACGCTTCGGGAATGACATGTGACGTCAGCAATAAATATCAATTTAGACTGACCGAATCTGAACCAAATACAATTATTATTTACTAGGCTAATTAATAGGCCTACATAGTCCCTAGCCTAGATGTTGGATTGAAAGCATGTAAAATGTCTAAAGGGCATACCACTTCGCAAGTTGAGGATGTGGTGTTTGTCCAGAGACCATCCTCCAAAGTTAGAGGGCTCAAGTTCATACCCCTGTAGCACAGCCGTCCTCTTCTCCCATAGCACCAGACTTGGACATGTCTCATACTCGTATCCCACGGAGACTGCAATGAGAAAATAATATAGATGAGAGTGATGGAGTGCATGTCACTCAAAAGAAAAGACAAAAGATAAATCATTTGAAAACGAAGCTGGTTGAAAGAAAATAGATAAATCCTAACAGTTCCAAATGTTCAGCATGTAAACTAATATAACTATAAAAACAGGTATGTATTTGACCTCCTAATTGTTTAATCAGGCAAAAACTCAAGCAATGGGCAAAAATACAAAGCAATTAACAAAGCATCATTCAAAAAACTGACAATAACATCTGTTATTGCTACTGCATTACATCTGTGAAGGAACATAGCAGGTGAGGCACCTGATCTCCTCCTAAAATTTATTTAAAGGCCATATAAAGTGTAGTTTAGTGAGACAGTAAGGATGATACAAAAATAAGTACCGTAAGAACATTTTAAATCAAATATTCCAGTTGAAAGTCATTTCATTACTGTAGAATAAAATGTTGGCTTTGAGCAGCCACTCTAGCTCTTTAACTTCGTTGCATTGCAGTATTACCTGCTTTATGTTGAAGAGATTAGAATAAACTAATGTTATATCTCGGTGTCTGAATAATACCTCACTCTCTGAACACAGCCCACAGTCTGCCTTGCCGTGGCTCACAATGGACTGTTTGTATTCACTTCAAAGTCTGGTATTTTCCCAATATACTGTAGTTCTACAGACTGACACATTACATTTTGAAATGATGCAATTTGAAAAGTAAATGTACAGAATTAATAACTTGATATCGGAATCGATTGATAAATAGAAATCCCAGGATTAGATGCATCAGAATCTCATTATTGATCCACCCATTCTCAGTGAAGAGCCCACCTGCACAGAATGTAATAATGAGAATAAATCTATTCCAGAGTAAGACACCTTTCTGCACTTGAATTGGCCAAGATTTGGGATGTAGCTACGATGACATGATGATAGGGGCAAAGTAAACAGATGCATGCAGATAAAGGGGGCGGAGTTGAAATCGAACTGTTTGCACACAACAAATCAAACTGACTGATTCCCCAAAGTCAGTCCTGACAGGGTCTATAGGCAGAGTGTTAAAGTTAAGTTTATTGGTCACGTGCACATCATACAGTACATCATACAGTGAAATTCTTTGATTCCGCATATCCCAGCATACAAATTTGAACGCTGGGGT
>JAOUQX010000030.1:13461272-13471544 GCA_028566295.1 Liobagrus marginatus
GGGGGGGGGGGGGGCGGGGGGTGGGGGGGGGGTACTGAAACTAATTGACTATGAAACTGTTTAAAGAATTGTGATTAACGAAGTACATATCATGCAGGCTTTTTTTGAAACGCCATCTGTCATAAAAAGAGAGCAAAGATAATGCCATATAATAGTTTAGTGACATTTACTGCAAGTCTTTGTGAGCGTGATTCATGTTTATCTTATTATATAACAAATGGCTGGGAGTTGAGTGTCGGTGCGTTTTCACAGAGGAAGACCAGGTGGCTGTCACCATGGAAGTGGGAACAAATGTAAACTTCAGAATGCCGTTAGAAATAAGATTTGTATTCACCTGCAAATGGGGAAAGGGAAAAGCTGTGGGGAAATTATCTTTAAAGGACTAAAAGCAAATAATAAAGAATGTAATAGAATTGGAGTGGATAAGTTGGAGGACGACATGAACAACAATTCAACACAACAAGCCAGGGAAAATAAAGTTACCTTCCACACGTCCAAACAAACAGACTTTATCACACACTGCACCTTTTCAAAAGCCACAACATCGAGCACGGAAGGCCCACAGAAAGGGATTACAACCATAAAAGACTAAGAAAACCGAGGACTGTTGACTGGAAAGGACTACAAAGCACATGACTGAATAGCGCACAGCAGGTTCATTCATGGCAGAGTCTGTCTTGTGGACAGTTAGGTGGGCTGGTGTGCACAGAAGCAGATGGGGTGAGTTAATAGAGGTGACTGATGTGTTGAACCTTATTTATTTCTTCCTTACAAAGACGCTTCAGAGCTATCAAATTGTCAGGGATTGTCCTGCGCATACATTCCAAAGGGTTTTTGGTAGGATTTAGATCTGGGTTCTGACTGAACTATTCAAGAACGTTATTTATGTTTTTATTATATACGTTCCAGTGCTGACTCGGAGGTGTTCTTTGGGTGGTTAGTGTGCTGCAAGGTGAAATATTTCTGAGGTCCGAACTATTTGTGTGTCAAATCAGTTTGTACCAGCTGAAGAGAAACAGCCCGATAGTATAATGCTACCGCTACCATTCTTCTCTGGCTGGTAATCTCTATTATAAATCTAATGCCCTTTTTCTGGGCGGCACGGTGGCAGTGTGGTTAGCACGCCTGAAGGTCACAGCAAGAAGGTCATGGGAGCATCGGTACGATTCCCAGCCAGAGTCTATCTGTGTGGAGTTTGCATTTCTCCCCGTGCTTGCGTGGGTTTTCCCTGGGTACTCCGGTTTCCTCCTGCCACCAAACCCATGCGATTGGGCATAGGTGAATTGGCTAATCTAAATTGCCCATAGGAGTGAATGGTTGTCTGTCAATTTTTAGCCCTGTGATTAACTGGCACTTGTTCAGGGTCAGGCCTCACGCCCAACGTTAGCTGGGATAGGCTCCAGTGTCCCTGCAACTCTGGACAGGATAAGCGGTAGACAATTTATGTATGTTTTTTCTCTTTATGAGTGAATGATATGACCTTCACAGTGTTCCACACTACAGTATATATAATGACCTGAAAATTATTTTTGCACCCATCTCCTAATCAATATGAGTTTGACTGTGATTGGTTAATTCTGTGCTGTGGTTTCCGGTATATCATATAAAAGGTGGAAAAATTCTGGTAGGCTAATAGCATTGCGCAAAATCACAAGAACCTTCGATTCAGATATTTATAGTGAAAATTCGGAGTCTTGTTCATCTTTATTACCATCAAAGCTGGACTTTCGGGAGGCTTTTGTCAAAGCAAAATAAAAAGTAATCTAACATAAACAGAGTCCACCATTTAGCGCCTGATATCCAGTCCCCCCCAGGACGTAGTCTAAAGAAGGTGATCACTTGTCTGTCTACTTTCTTAGTGCACAAGTGATCTGTTGCTTGCTTGACTACCTCGGCTTTCTCCTCACTCAAATGATCGGAGATTATTGACCATATCACTTAGATGTTTCGCAATTCTTCTAATTTAAAGCCGATGAAGAGCTGCTTCGCTTACCTCCTAACACAGATCTTATTGCCTATCTCGATTAACTGGCTCGATTTGCTGCGATGAGAACACTACTCAATGCGCATCTTGTTACCCAGATGCACATTGCACTGAGAGTGAGGGCTGTGCTGCAGCAGCATTCTAAATGGAGTTCAGCTCTCACAGTGTCATTTGTACAACACACCCCACTTAAGTGCAGTGAATGTGGATTCTATAGCCTGGGGAAGGAAGGGCATTTTACGGTAGGGTTGGGACCGGTTAATGCAACAAATAAGCAATTAACTAGTGCATGTGTGCTGACATGACATTGCGATTACTGGCACGAGATATAACACGTACGCAAACTGAAGAAAAGTGCCACTGATCGATAGATTCAGCAATACGCTTCATTTGATCAAAGGCCTCCCAAAGAGACAAGTTAAAGGAGATGTGAACTCCCTTCGAGACAAACACTAACCCCCCTCAAGAAATAATTAGAGCATCACCGCAGCTATCCATCTATGTCAGCCTGGCTCAGTGCACACTGACACGGAGCAGGAACCACCACCATACAGCTTATACCACAGAGAGAGGAAACACACCAGGCAGGACAATTTACCCAAGCCCCATAACCCATAAATGATTAGCATAGCGCACACATATGGGAGAATGAAAGGGGGACATAAATCACATTTACAGCATTATTAGCTGCCTATCACATTTTACATACCACTGCATTTAAAACCTACCTGGCAAAACTCAGATGGTCTGCAGAGGACTAAAATATGCTGATTTAAGTCGTTCTAAAAAAGTAACAATAATAAAAAAAAAATAAAAAAAACTGACTGCAGTACATGTAGATGCTATGTTACAGCGTATTGAAAATGGCATTTGTTACATGACATCAGAAGGTACCCTTTGATATTTATTCTGGATGTCATCAGCCTGATGACCCTCTGACTGGGAATTTCCGGGTAGGAAATGTTTCGCTAGGCAGAAACCAAGCAATATGACAGCATTTACAACGTATTAGCAATACATAGCCCTAACTTTTATATCCCTGAGTGGTAACAAAAAGTCTTTTGACCCATGCATTCCAAAATGACACACACAAATGGAGATCTGCTCCCTTCATCTTTACTCCACCTATCATGAGGACATGAAGCTCAAAAGCCCATTAGAGCCTAACATGACTAAATCCTGATGCACACTCCGTCTGCCATTCGCTGACATTTACAGACTTCATTAAGGCCAAACTACTGCTTGCAAAATGAGGCTGGCTGCATCAGTGCTGCTGTAAGCAGAGTATGATAAGTCATTATTGGCCAGTAAATTCTCAATTAGCCGGGTGCTGTTGCAGTCAGCATGTTTTGGATAAATGTTGGGTAATATTTTACTACTGTTACTGCTCCCAAGGAGGCAGCCATAAAAGAGCCACAATGCAAAGCGCCCTTCCCTTACACTGCTAAAGCTTCCGGAGGCCTGGATTGCTTGTGTAGCCGTAATTGCATTCTGTAACGGGTGGGGTGATGCTCTGAGACCGGGAGAATGTTCAGCTGTGGTCCTGTTATCCTGGTATTGCTGTCACCTTGGGCTTTTCTAGAATGGAAGCGTTTCATATTGTCGTGGTGCTGATGGCTTGTTATCTTGCCCATCTAATAGAAAGTTGATGAAACTTGCGTTGAGCAAAAGCGGCTCAGGCCCCTCAAGGTCACTTACGGAAGCTGAGAAAACCTATAATAAAGAGCCTTGAAAAAATTAATACAGAAACAAAAAGAAACAGTACACACGCTAGATTCTTGATTTCGAAATAGCGCTTAAGTAAGCAGGCATTTAGTGTCTTGAGGCATTTGTGTATGCTCAAGCAGCAGGGGAAAAGAAACCACGCTGGGTTTTCCCCGAAAGAAAAGTCTCACTCACTCACTCACTCCCTCCCTCACTCACTCCCTCACTCACTCACTCACTCACTCACTCACTCCCCCCCCCACCATGATTCTGATGTTATATGTATATATGGCCTAGCGTGTACTCCCTCTATCTACAACCAAAACACAACACCTTTATTTATTTATTTAGATTCATAGTGAGCACACTAGAGAATAAACAAATGTGCTTTTGCAAAACAACAAATGTGATGTTATGTAATAGGACATAAATATAAAATAGCATCATGTTAACAATTATATATAATATAGAAAAGAAAATATAAAGGAGGTCCTGACTTGAGGGAACTATAACAGCAAAAGTTATAAGTATGCAATCAATTGTAATCAAACCCAGAAGCAGGAAATTCATGTGGAAACGAGCGTTAGTGTCCCTTTTGTGTGGCGGTTTGCATTGTTGCAATCCTGTGTTCTCTGCTTTTCTTCAACTTTCCAAAAAAAACATTCCGGTACATGGCATGGCTCTGCTAATGTCATGTCTACACAGGATTCTACCATGAATCCACAACAGCATCAAACATGGCTGACCAAGACACAAGTTCTTATCAACCACAGAAAAACCACATTCGCATTTACCTGACTACTGATTACACACCTGGAATTAACACACACACACACACACACACACACACACACACACACACACACACACACACACACACTAAAAGCAAGTTTACTTTACAGCTATAACAAGCCTTTGTGTATGTAATCTGGTATTTCATTTTGTTCTTGGTTGTTTTTTTTCTTTTCGTTTTGCCCTTGAAGAAATGACCCAAGCCTGTGTTTTGACATTATTTTTTATTGTCCATTGCAATAAAGACTAATTGCAATTCCAACCATATTGCCCCAAGGTGTAAATGAGTGTTCGTGTGTACGTGGTATCCTTCCAAGGGTTTATTCCTGCCTCACATATAACGATTGGCTCCACATCTACTGTGACCTTAACCAGTATAGTATAATGTTTTTACTGATGAATGAATGAATGAATAATTAGACAGGATTCTAACAATTCTAATGCGTCTCTATTTGATTTGTTCCTTCAAATAAATTACTTTTAATTTATTAATTCATGATCACTGCTGCTACAGATTTGTGCATTTTCATTTTTTCAAAGCTCTTTTCTAGTTCTGCTTTCTTTATCCAGTAGAACATTGGCGTATATAACCGTCTAAGAGTTTTTCCATCACCATTTGGTCACTCGGTGTATAGAAAGGACTGGTTAATGAAAGGGCAATAAAACAAAGCAGCAACTGTGAAGCTAGAGCAATAAACAACCTTATGTCCTTCAATGCATCTAAGAACTCACAAAACATCGCAGCACTGCTTCAGTGAAACGGCATAAACAAGCCAGACGATCAGGACTGATCAATAGTAACGTTGGTAAAAGCACATCTGGCAACAGAGGAGGAAATGTATGGATTTTCTATCAATTCACGTAGCAGGTAAACTACTAATCAACTCATTTAAATGATGTTAGTTTTCACTCAGCCAAGGCATCTCCTTTATAAGCTACAATGCTAATAAAGCCTACCTCATAGTAACCATGGCAATATGGCTAGGAAAACACAATTAGTATCACACAAGGCTTTAAAACACAAGGCTCAACTTACCTATGATTTTACCCACCTATGGTTTTACCTACGTATGATTTTACCCACGTATGATTTTACTTACGTATGATTTTACCTACGTATAATTTACCTACGTATGATTTAACCTACGTATGATTTAACCTACGTATGATTTAACCTATGTATGATTGTACCAACGTATGATTTTACCCACGTTTGATTTTAGCTATGTATGATTTTACCAACGTATGATTTAACCTATGTATGATTTTACCCACGTATGATTTTACCTATGTATGATTTTACCGACATATGATTTTACGTACGTATAATTTTACCCACGTATGATTTTACCCACGTATGATTTTACCTATGTATGATATTACCCACGTATGATTTTACCCACGTATGATTTTACCTATGTATGATTTTACCCACGTATGATTTTACCGACATATGATTTTACGGATGTATAATTTTACCCACGTATGATTTTACCCACGTATGATTTTACCTATGTATGATTTTACCAACGTATGATTTAACCTATGTATGATTTTACCCACGTATGATTTTACCTATGTATGATTTTACCGACATATGATTTTACGTACGTATAATTTTACCCACGTATGATTTTACCCACGTATGATTTTACCTATGTATGATATTACCCACGTATGATTTTACCCACGTATGATTTTACCTATGTATGATTTTACCCACGTATGACTTTACCTATGTATTATTTTACCCACGTATGATTTTACCGACATATGATTTCATGGATGTATAATTTTACCCACGTATGATTTTAGCCACGTATGATTTTACCCACGTATAATTTTACCTACATATGATTTTACCCACGTAGAGTCTGTATGACTCTAATCTGTAGATTTATAGGGCAGTGGGCGCTGAAAATGAACAACTGTTTGATGAGCACAAACACTAGCCTTGTTCCTGAACCCCAATCTAGTTTTAGGCTAGTCTTGAGTCAACTCAGGTCATTTTCTGTCTGCTATTAAATTTCTACAATAGGCACAGACCGACTGATTGCCTAGACTGGGAGACGCATATTTTGACCATCAGTGGCAATGAGATGGATAATGATGGGTACCATCTCTGATGCCAGGACCACCGCAGCCCATTGGCTCTTTATGGCAAGACTCGAGCAGGAAATGGCGATCAATAAGATCCTCTACTGAATAATAGCAGCCCAAGCTGGCCATTAAAGAGTGCCTTTTGCTTTAATACGTTCAGCCCGGTAAGTTTTCGTCAACATTATCTCTTCTGCATAAATATTGAATTGAAAAATGCAACAGTATTTATGATCACATAGCTACTGTCTGCTAGTATTGTTCTTTTGTACGTGGCACTTGCGTCAGTGCTTCTGTCATATTCTATAAACAGGGAAGAGTTTGGTTTCTTGTCATTTTTATTTTTTATAATAAATGAATGAGATACATGTAAGTTGTTTTGGATAACGGTGTCTGCCAAATACCAGAGGTGTTAATGTAAAAGGCCGGGAAGCCCCACAACTAAGTAAACATGAACATCAACCTCAAAGTCAAAATCCCCAATCGTCCAGTACTCTCAAGAGCATAAAAATATCAGTAAGAGGATATTTCTTTAATGCTTGACCTGAAATACAACAGTAGCTTTTCTCTATTCATCTTGTACATACTGCAGGTGACAATGAAAGAGCACTAAAATGCAAACCTGAACATAATAAAAGAAAAAGTCTTACCATCCAAGTGAGTTCAGGCTGCATAACGCATAAAATTACCGGCCTGTCAGTGTAATATTTTGCTATCGTTCATCATAGGCATTAATTCTATAACAACATTATATAACCCTTCACACAACACACCGCACCACCGGCAAACCTAATCAGATTTGTTTAGGTCCTGACTCCATACGCACACTTTCCTCAGGGTGTCCTCACAAGGCAGTCAAACACAGTCGTAGCTGACGATCACATGTACAGTAATCATTTTTCACTATCTATTTGATCAAGCGTGACTTCACAGCACAGTATAGATGTTATGGAAATTACATCCCACTGTGTTCAGAAAATCAGTTGTGTTTTGAATATATTAGTTAATATTTCATTTAACATGTTTGTTAATTTGGCATTTAGTATTAATACAAACAAAGAACCTAATAGTTCTATTGGTTTTGTATGTAGTAAACTGAATCCATTTTAAATACAATGCACACTTCAATTTGAGACGTACGAAGTGGCACAAGTTTAAACAACTATTTTCTACCATTTAGGTCTTTCACATACTTTATACAATAACATATGCGGACATACTACATATACACTCCGATCTCACCATACACACACAGTACATGATGCACTTGAACCATGTCTGAGGGTATGTTAAGCCTTGCTTTTGAAAAAAAGGGCAGACCCATGACCTGTAGCCTGTTTACCAGTAGCGAGTATCTGTACTCTCCAATGTAAAAGAGGGGAAGTTAATGTACAATTAAGGCCAATAGCTACAATTATTCCATCTCACTTTTGTTATAAACATGAAAAGGTCACGTCAGTCATTAGTCAGTATTAAACTGGTATAAAATAAAGTTACTATAATATAATAAAGTAGTTGATTTTACTTACTTCAAATGTGTACATTTGTTTCGTTTTACTGATCTAGCCATCAGCACTTTTCAATTTCAATTTCAATTCCTTTTCATATAGCCAAAAGGATATGATCACTGAGTTTTCAAACAAACTCAGAGAATCAAACCAATGAGCTGCTGTTTTCTAACTTATATATTATTCCCAATGAGCCCTGACATCCTGGTGATTAATCTAGTAATAAACAAAATCTCAAATTAGCTTTAGAATAAGATAAAAAAAATCATGTTTTGTTCCGAAGCATAATATGTTTAGATATAAATAGTGCTTGATGCAGATTTGCTGATTATTTGGCTTATATGATTATTTAAAGGTCAAATAATTAAAGAAATAATCTGCCAAATCTGCATCAAGCACTCTTTATACAATCAGGGAGAAATATGAAGCACACAGTGAGCATTGTGAATCACCATTTTATTGTTATGGATATTGGGGACATTGTATCGCCAGACCACCAGTGCGCAACAGGGCCTTGTCCCTCCAGGGTGCTCGCCCACACAGATTGAGGGCACAAAATAAGCCTTGGTTAGTTGCCTAGGAAGTTGCTTAGCAATAGCGAAACGTTATGTTCTCCTGTTGTCCTCGTTTGTATCCATGTTTGTTTGGTTGGTTGGTTGGTTGTTTGGTTGGTTGGTTGTTTGTTTGGTTGGCTGGTTGTTTGGTTGGTTGGCTGGTTGTTTGGTTGGTTGTTTGGTTGGTTGGTTGGCTGGTTGTTTGGTTGGTTGGCTGGTTGTTTGGTTGGTTGTTTGGCTGGTTGTTTGGTTGGTTGTTTGGTTGGTTGTTTGGTTGGTTCTTTTATTATTATTAAGGTAATCTTTCTGCATTTGCATCCACCGTCTCGTCTCCACACTTATTAACAACATTGGTTAGCAGTTGATTGGCAAAGTTAGGAACTGAGGCTGATGTTCTAACCTTTAGACCAGAGTTCTGTAAAATATACGTGCTGTAATTTGTTTAAGGTTTTAAGACTAAATCAACATGAATCAAAGCCGGTGTGTTTTGTAAGCAGTGAAAGAACTATGCATAGATGTGTTGACTTGGTTAGTTTTTTAACATTAGTTGGAAGGTAGAGTTAAATGTAACAAACTAAACCTTAACAATGCTGGATGCACAGTAATGAGTAACATAAATCTGTAAATTACAGTAGTAGTCACAGTAAAATGGTGCTTTTACGCTTTAGACAGGATAAAAGGATAAATGTAAGAGATTTACTTTTGAATTTGCGTTAAGTGGGCATCAGGAAACTGAGGAGCGAGGGCTAAAGGTAATCCCAGTTTTTTGCCACAAATAAAAGGTGAATTAGTCCTGATGAATCTATTACTAAACAGCACATGGTACCCATCAAATGTCCCGCTAAGTAATCACATTCACACAGCAGCGCCGCTCCGGCACAATCAAGACTAAATTACCACAAAAAAAACCAAAAACTGGTAGGCTCAGCTGTTTACCTCATACCTGCAGGGTTGGGGTTTAAGTCCCACCTTGGAGCTGTGCAGAAAGTCTCCATGTTCTGTGTATTGTGAATGAGAGTGCGAGTGCGATTGTGTCTTGTATAGGATAAGTGATAGAGCGCATAGATGTATATGAATAAGTGAACCAAATGAAAATGATAAATTTTTTTATCCTTGTGCCACCATTTACATTTTCAAAAGTTGAGAACATCAGTCAGCTTTTAATTAAAAAGCTTTTAACTAAAAGAGGCAACAGGTTACTGCGCTTAGAATTCGGTTAGGACATAAAATTAATTAACTGCATTAATATGTATGTCATTGCAAGGTTCTCACAAGGAGAGTAAGACGATCGTGCTTGTGCATTATTATTATTATAACAACGGATTAAGTCGGCATGACTCGGTTTGACTGTGGACTCTGTGCTTTTGGTCAAATCGATCTTTTAGTGCATGCTAATCAGAGTAGCCTAAAACAGATGGACAGAAAAGAAGAGTTTTTCTTTCAGTTTGGATGCAAAATTTATCCTTTGTAATATCTAAGTCAGGACCCCTTCTATGACGGATTACTCTACATGCAGAGGGTTAGTGATGACAGTTGCCCTCGCAGCCCTTTAGAAGAAATAGAATGAAGGCTTCTTTAAGATTTACACAGGACCTTATTGATGTGTGCACGTTAAAGACCCCCCCACCCCCCC
>JAOUQX010000030.1:13671265-13686909 GCA_028566295.1 Liobagrus marginatus
GTGAGCTGCCCTGAAACACCTAATAAACTGAGATAGTGAGTGCGTGAGTGAGTGTGTGTGCAAAACAGAGAAGCATGATCGTGAAATTAAACTAATACATGAACATAACGTGAACACAAACATGCTTCCCCTTACACTAAGGAGCTTTCAATAATTCGTGAATGTGTTGCTAATAAAGAACTAATAATAATTTACCATAAACCAATTAGGTTAATTAAGTTCTTTTCTCTATTTTTTTCTTTCATGAAAAGACAAAGCAGTGCAATTTAAAAATGATTTTGTAATCACATTTGCCTGAGCCTTAATTACATATTTATACAACGGGTAATAATATGATTAAGACTATACAGGCTCATCTTATGTTGTCAGTGTCCAGTCATGGGGCGGCACGGTGGCAGAGTGGTTATCACTCCTGCCTCACAGCAAGAGGGTCATGGGGTCTTGCTGCATGGAGTTTGCATGTTTTCCCCGTGCTTGTGTGGGTTTTCCCAGCGTACTCCGGTTTCCTCCTGCCTCCAAACACATGTGATTGGACATAGGTGAATTGGCTACTCTAAATTGTCCATAGGAGTGAATGTGAGTGTGAATGGTTGTCTGTCTCTAAGTGTTAACACTATGATTAACTGCTGATTTTCCAGGGTGTACGCCACCTTACACCCTAAGTTAGCTGGGATAGACTCCAGCGCCACAACCCTGAACAGGATACGCCAGCCTTATATCAGAAAAATCTTTGAAGGAAGCCCTTTAAAAGATTTTTGTCCTTTAACACGCTACATTTTAAAACCAGCGACCAAAAAAAATGACTGTCCACAATCCACATTCTATGGAAAATAGTCATCAAGACATTATTCTCTTTTCCAGGAATTTGTTTGCAACTGTTCATATGAGTCTTGCAGTTTGTTTACATAAGTTCTCATGAATTCACCACACGTCATCCCTTTCCAGTAATCAAAATAGAGACGTCATTATTTTCTCAAAGCAGCTAAATTTGAGCAGTTATGCTCAGCAAAATCAAAATAATTACTTCAATTTAGAAAATCATTGGTTATTGATTATCGATTATACATACATAAATGAAGTAATTTAATAAGTGAAGTGAACTTAAAGATAAATCATCACTTTTTCTTGCACTCGATAAATAGAAGATGGTTAATTACTGAAATAACCTTTAACGCATTCTATTTGGCCATGCTCAGCACACGGCCTCCAAAAAAGATAGCATGTAAATGTCATCTAGAAGGAATTTAAAATAGAACCTTAATTTTCCTGGAACATCATTATTTTTCTCAGTTGATATAACCTTTTTGACACTATCATACTCTCTTATTTGCTACCTGCATTCTCTCCTTTTAAAAAACACACACACAGATGTACACAAACGCACAGGTGTTTAAGGATAACCTGGATGGTAGGGGACATACTGTAGGTCAGTAAACCAGTGATATTTCTGGTTGGCTCAGTGAGACAGTAAGTGTTGCCGAGTCCCTGCTGGCTGTAATGCAGAGTCTGATCAGCCCACTCTCGGTATCCGGCCCCTTCATTAGCTGCTTTTAATTGCTTATTTAATGGCCTATCCTTGAGCCCAGGAGCCATGCTGTGAGAGCTAGACTTCAACACTACATGCCAACAGAAACTCAGCAGGGACTCACCATCACTAACATCAGCCCACCACCACCACCACCACCACCACCATCATCATCATCATCACCACCACCACCACCATCATCATCACCACCATCACCACCACCACCACCACCACAACCATCATCATCATCATCATCATCATCACCACCACCACCACCACCACCACCACCATAATCATCATCATCATCATCATTTCTTTTGTCCCTTTTATATTTGATGATTGTGATTTGCTTCATTGACAGACATTTTACTCATTGATAACCATAACACATGGGATTTCTAAAGCTTTTCTAAATTGAAAATGGCACAGCATATAAAAAGAAGTGATAAAAAATGAAGATTAAAAAAGTCAACACTGTAGATTAGTTACAACACAAAAACACTCAGCATGGCAAAGCACTAGGTGCTAACTACTGGTGTTGAAAGCATTTATATCTATGTGAGTTTGAAGAAGTTTTTAAAAATTGAATTAACTTTTGCATTGTGTATTTGGACACCACCGGAATCAGAATTTATTTTTCCGTTTATTATTCAGTCACTGCTTAAAAGGATTAGTAGCTCACCAAAACTCTGCAAAACAGTTCTCAAGATGCATTAACTAAAGCCCTTGTAGGTTGCTTTCAAATTAAAGTTAGTTCAGTGTAAAAACCCTCAGTGGTAATTTCAGGATCCCGGTCATAAAACAACTGCTGGGTCATAAATTAACGAGCTCTAATCCTGTCGTCATGCAGGTTTGTCACATTGGATAAGAATGTGGTTGCTTACTGTGGCTGAGCTTACTGCAGTGGTCATGTGCTGATTGAAATGCTATGCACTGGTGGAGGCCATAAATGCCAAACTGCTCATCATGTTTCTGCACGCTGCAGCACACCAGAGGTGACCTTTCCGGCGTTCTGCTTCATCATGTCACCCTCCTAACTGCAGGGCAATGCCAGTGGCCCCACCATGCCAACCAGAGTCACTATATCAAATCTTGTACTAGAATTTTCTTAGCAGGTACACAGATGGTAAAAAGAAGGAATAAAGAAAAAACGACAAATTTATAACAAATTATAAATTGGACAAATCATATATAGTGTCTTTATTTTATTCTCTATACAACATTACAGTAACGTTACAACACCACTGCGATTGTATCTTTAAGAGCCATTATTTCATAATTCTTCCATTTTAATCCTTTAAACTGAGTATTTTATACATAGTGGATACAGTAATAGAGTGACAGAATAGTACGTAGAGTACGTGATTAAATCCAAAATAGACTGAGTAGCTTTAGTTTTTGACAGATTGGATCTTTTCTTACAAGTTTGCCTTCATTCGGTGGGCTTGACATCAGTTTGCATGCATGACTGAATAACACATGCAGACAAAAATGTGAAGCAACTGTTTTAGCCCTGTAAAAGTATGCTGACAAGTTTGAAAACAATTTAGAACCACAGAAAGATTTAAAAAAGAGAATAAAAAGTCCCTAGCACTATAATCTATGGAATGTCTTTCATTGAGTGTTTTTTCAGGCTGTATATACACTCGCTGGCAACTTTCATAGAACAGCCATGGAATCATAATACTATGCAGATACAGGTCAGGAGTAACATTGAACATCAGAATGTAATCCTTGAGGCTTTGGCCTAGCATGACTGTTGGTGCTAGACAGGCGTATTAGAGTAATTCATTAACATTTATCACATTTGGCATACACCCTTTATTTTATACAACAGAGCAGTTGTGGACCTGGCTCAAACAGTGGTAGATTGGCATTGCTGGGATTCTCATGACCTTATGATTCATAATCATACAGTTTTGTCTACTGAGCTATCAACAGCCAACCGCCTGGGGTTTTCATGCAAAACCCTAACTAGGGTTGCACAGCATTATGTGAAAACAAGACAACATTCAGTGATCATGAACTCAGGGTGGGAATAACTTATTAATGAGGGAGTTAACGAATTAGTTTAACTAGAAGTCCACAGTAATCAAAATGACTCCTCACATCCAGGGTGAACATTACAGCTTCTCAGAAAGCCACATCCTTGTCCAGGCTTCACTTGCTTATCTTCAGTGAGCCTGTGGCTATTGTAATTAGTTTTTTTTTTTTTTTTTTAAATACCAGCTAGACCTGGGCATTAGGCATCACCTGCAAGCGCTCAAAGAAATTTGAAGAAAACTCAAAAAACGGCATTAGATGTACGGTGAATTAACTGGAGGGTAAAGTGTGGTCTAGCAGAAACAAGGGATCCTAACATCATGGAAAACAGGGGGTTATTGGGATCCCAAACAACAATGCCACCAGATCTATCTTTTTATATTGAGTGGAAAATATTCTTTATCAATATAATCACACAAACTGTCAGAATACCTGGAAGAAAGCAACTTTGCTGGCAGCATGATTGAGAAGGCAGGAATTTTAGGGTGCCTAGAACACAACGATGACTCAGGGATTGTGAAGGGATGAAACAGAACGGAATTCCCTGTAGATGTACTGGACTTACTTACATAAGTGAAACATAGAGAAGTCAAGGATGTCAGCATTATAACTCAAGTAATACTTATATTCAGTATTCAGTAAGTGTGTGAACAATGTGTTGGTTATTTTTATTTGAATAAAAATCATTTAACACTACTTTAGTTTGATCACGTTACTCCAGCTGCCACATGAATATTGAACTTCTTTGCTAGAGAGTTTGGACAAGCCATTGTTTCCATCCATCCATCCCATCCATCCATCCATCTATCTATCTATTTAGCCATCCACTTATGATGTGCTAACGCTGAAAATAAAGTAAGAAAAGAAATATTGTTTGCGGGATTACAAAGTAAGCTTTAATTTCTTTTTCAATTATGGATCATTTACACATTGATTTATCTAAATCCCAAAGAAATGCTATGATACATAACCGCAAAATCAGCACCAAACGCCTTATAATGTTTTTATTTGTATGTTGGGAGGGAGGGGTGGCAGTGGTGCAGTGCTTGTGTGTGTGTGTGTCCATGTGAATGCACGCACATGTTTGAATGTGGAACTGTAATTGTACTAAGGAGTAGCAGGTGCTCTATCCTAGATGTGGATGAAGACAGATGAGCTGCTGATTTCCTTTTTATTAACACGCCGATCTTTTAGCATTTTACCCACCTGCACCTTCAAAGATGTAAAAAGAGGCAGCCCAATTGTCCTTCATAGTCAAACACTTTTTTACACTTGCTTTTAGAAGAATGGGAATGATATTAAGATGAGCTACTGCACTTTTGATCTCAGTGGGAGCGCTGCGTTATAATGACTGTTGTCTATAGCAAGAGGTGAGGTGTGCTATTGGAGAAGTTTGAGATGCTGAGAAGCAGAGATAAATAGCAGCATTACAAAGAGTTTGGATGATCAGAGGACCAGCAGTGAGAAGAGCAAAAGTGCACATACACATTGTCTTACCACACGTGGCGCATTCAACTCAGGTTCTGTATGGAACACAGTCATTAATAAGATAGTGATAGATAAGAGACGGGTAAGAAGCACATATCAAAGGACATTTAAATGTGATCAGCAAGCAGGGGGCTAAATCGTTATGAGGTCTGTCTTCTAAGTACATCTCAGCATTTTCTGCCTTTTTTCTTTTAACTATCTCTCATTTATTTAAACACTTTAATTCATCTTTATTCAATCAGATAGGGATGCCAAGTAGCCGAGCTGATTGCATCCTAGTGTTTTAATCATGCGATTCTTTTGTTGTTACCGTACTTGTGATTGAATTCTTAGCTTTGCTGTATGACGTCTGCTTGAAAAATGTGAAATATGAAAATTATATATATATATATATATATATATATTACTTATACTGTTGATTTCACTTTAACAGGAAAAAAAAATCCAATTATTATGATGGGAAAATATCTCTCTTCTTTTTTAAGGTTACTGTCAGGCCCTTAATTGGCATTCAAAATGGCAGCATTTATATACTGTAGTTGGACAGCACATGAAATGTTTGGAGAAGTGCGTATGACTAAAAGTAATTGCGTGCAATTATTTTATATCAAATGTGAAAATTGTGTGTCTCGTGGTGATTCAGCTGAATTAATATAAGATATATTAGTGTGTCGTTGTAAACATGCCGATTCCTTACTACTACTGTACACTCTACACTACTGTGTGTTTCTTCCTGGTTATAGAATGTGTTTGGGCATGATTATTAGAGAGAGATCACAACCTTGAGTTCAAAGAGAGAAAGAATTGCATGTGCTGAATGAGCAATTGCCTGCACGGCCACAGAATAGCGGTGTGTTTTAGTTATTCTTTAAACATTTCTTCAAGGTCACAGTAAGGGCTCGGGCAGCTGCTATGCTAACTCTTAGTGCTATCTCTCCAGGTGCTGATGCACAAGGTGACCGAAATGAGACGTTCTTCTTTGCCAGTGAAAGGAGAATTGGGACGCTGAGAGCACGTCTCTAACTCAGCTCAAAACTGCACTGTATGTAGAAAACCGTGGTAAAGTGTCCTTCTGAGACAGTTAAACAGTATTCAAATGGCACAGTAGGTTAAAAAGTGGAATAGAATCTTAGCTTATCCCCTCTGATATTCATATAGATATACTGTATGTGGATTTGTTAAACACCTTAGAACATGACACTTTTGTGGGCAGACCATCCATTTTTTGGTAAACAAATGTATTGAAATGGGTAGTTTGAAAGTTAAAATAAGTACATTGTTGAATTTTTCCTTTGCTTCCTAATGCTTTTCCAGGTTGTAAGACTTCTTAAAGTTGTTGCTTAGGCCTAGCAATTGATTTCATCATTTTTTCCCCCTGTTGAAGACCTTTGGCAGCGTGTTTTGGTCATTTTCCAGCTACAAGAGTAAGGTCCTGTCATTTAGATGCCTTCATTTGTAAATTGCCTGATTGAAGGTATCTTTAGATTTCAAGTTTCAAGTTTCAAGTTTATTGGTCACATATACATTGTACAATACAACATACAGTGAAATTTTTGGGCGACTACCTGAACGTTTGCTGTAAGTGGGGGAGGGGGAAACATACAGTATATATATACATATAAAAATTTTGCTGTAAACAATGGTGTGCGTATATTTTGTGCAAATTTGAATGTTTGTGTGCAAAAAAACATAGAATTTCTGAATTTATTCTGTTGCTACCATAATTGAGTTATTATTTTTTTTAAATGAGCTATGGCCTCTGTATCTCTGCTCTCAACGTCTTCTTTAAACAGTAGATTATTAGTTGGTATTTTTTTTAATTGTAGCTCTCTGGTATTTATGTTGATTTTTCTTTTATAACATCAAACATCATTCATTGGTAGAACCCAGACCTAAGAATTGATCAAGATGACCGCTAGAACTATACATAGTTAATAAACAATTCATTTATGAGGGCACACCTGGGCAGAACAAATCAGTTATCATTCACATCATACAATATTTTTGATCAATTGAAAAATGGCTAGATTCCAACCAAAGGTGCCACATGCAACAGATTCAGCGTGTAGAAAGCACAATAGAATTAGCCTTGCTGTTCCAATACTTTTGGAGTTGGCTGTATAAGACAGGAGGGTTATAGCCTTAATTCAAGAACTTTTTTTTAAATTATTTGACAGATACCAGTCATTTCTAAATATTTAATATATTCACTATTCACTATTTAGGCTATTCACTCTGTTACGATCAGGGAAGCGTCTACGATCCTTAAAGGCAAAAACAGAGAGAATGAGAAAAAGTTTCTTTCCGCAAACCGTCCGTGCCCTCAATCGGAATCCTTATCTCATAAAATAACCAGACCACATCACATCGCCTTCTTTTTGCTTTTCTTAAATTCTTCCTGCTCCTGCCCCTCTTCCCTCCTTCTTCTATTTCTATGTTTTTGCACACAAACATGCAAAATTTGCACAAAATATACGCACACCATTTGTTTACAGCAACATTTTTTATATCAGTATATATATATATGTTTCCCCCTCCCCCACTTACAGCAAACGCCCAGGTAGTCGCCAAAGAATTTCACTATATGCTGTACTGTACAATGTATATGTGACCAATAAAAACTTGAACTTGAACTAATAGCACAACACAGCTACTGTACATAAATGGATGTGTTATATATAATATATTTTGCATATATTCTGAGATATGCATTCAGAAAAATAATAAAGAAGTAAGTGGGTTTATTTATTGTATGTGCACAAGAAAAATAGGACTTGGTTATTGCAATGTGTTAAGGACTATTAATTGTTTATACTAATTTAAGAGGTTTGCCTTTTTGCTCACAGCACATTTATAAAGGCAGCTATAAAGTATCCATGGGTTAAGATGTATTCTATAGTAAAGAGTAGTGTTGGGCACCAGATTGGCACAGCAGTGTATTGGAAAATTAAAGTTTAAATCTGAGCAATGCCCCAGCCATCTCTGTGGGTAGGACATACAGTATGCTCCCTACACTGTTAATCTTAATACTGATAACCAATTTGAGAGCTCGTGTAGAAGCCCTAGAAGACAGCAGACAAAAGCTTTAACTAGCATTCCTCTAATGCTGCAGGAGCAGCAGCCTAATGAGTCTTAGCAGAAGAGTGTGCTAGCCTTCAGTCTCACTGTTTGGTTGGTGGTGGGAATTGTCAGATGCACAGGAGTAAATATTCATTTTCACAATGCACTTTAATATAGTGTATACCGTACATATACCAGTTCAGTGTACACATGTAAGTATCAAAGAAAGAATGGCATCAGGTACATTCATGATTTAATTGTTCATATGCGGTTAATTGGTACATTTTTGTATTTATGACATTAGTCCCTTAGAAATCTTTGTGGTTTGTGCCATGATACATTACAGGAAACACGTTTGTAAAGATTAAACTTTCATAGTTACAAGAATTACAAACTTTTAAGTACAACTGTCATTATAACTATCAGGACAATAAAACTGATACTTTTATATTCGAATGCAGTCACATGGCCCAGTTGCTCACAGTTTTAGCGGAAAATAAAATAAATATGGACCATGCATGTATATGAAGCTGGATATATCTGTGGATTATATCTTTTTATCATTTTTAGTATGTAAAATTCAGGCCTAGGTTTTCACCCTCATCATTTTTCATTTATTCATTGTATTCAAGAGTAAATGCAGAAGGAGCCATGGCCCTAACTAATGGAAGTGGTTCTTTATAGCACAGGAGTCTTTATTAATCAATGAGGTTTAAGGATTCTTTCAGGGATGTCAGCCAAACAAAATGCCTGCCAGAAAGTACTATGTTAAAAAGCCTCCATTAAGAAATTATCACTGGTGTTTTCAAGCTTTTGCCATTGCAGAATCTAACTGCCAATTACACAGTTCTATATCTGAAGACTATTTGCCACAATGATAAGAACTTGTTTCCCCCCCACATGATTTCTGTTTCATGACTATGAAATCTAAGAGGAGACACTTGGGACTCAGCTACCTTGGTTTAATGCTTATCTGATTCCCAGAAGTCAGAGGAAAAGACAAAGCTGTAAGGACATTACGTCAACTGCCAGCGTCCTTTTTTAAACAGAGAGAACAAGGCGGTGATGTTGTTGGATGTCCTTTGCACATTGCTTTGTGAAACGGATTTCAACCTGGATGCCAGCAGACATTATCTCACTGAAAGGACTGAAGGACAGGTCAGTGAATGGTACAGTCTTCAATGCAATGTAGATTCTCTTTGTTGGCTTGACAAGTCCAAGGTCTATTTGGTGCCAAAACATGGGTTTCTTCCAAGGAATTCCGAAGGTGCCATTTCAAATGCCTTTCTAGAGAGCCATTAAGAAAGGACAATTGATTTTCGAGATACTTTTGTTGATTAGACACATCAGTCAGTGTCAGAATAATCGGTGTCATCAGTTAGTCTAAGCGGCTGTTCTTTCATCTTCTTTTAAATGGGGGCAAAATCAGCAGCATCTCTGCACTGCCTGTTTCTTTTTCCAATTACTAAACCTAATTGAATATATGCAAATCATCACAGAAATTAAAAACCACCTGCCAGGCGACCCCCCGGAGACAACCTACCCTCTCGAAAATCCTCCAGACAACCTCATTCCACCCAACTGTTGTTCCAATGATACAACTTAATGTTTTTTGGGCAGCTTCTGAAATAACTGCCAATCCTCTCAGCTATTCACTTCTATCCAGGGAGAGAGAGAGCAACAAATCCATATTGAAGCTCCATGAGTCCCCAGCTGCATCCTTTCATATGATGTCCTCCTTGCTCCATCCTTTATTTCTCCCACCCCTCATATTTCTGCTTTTCTTGAGCCCACCATCTTTGATCTTTATTCCTTTGCTCTCACATCCACCCCCACCTTTAATCCCTTGCATCCACCCTTATCTTCTGTCCTTCCCTAACGCGTTCGCTGTAAATGTCCTCCATATGTCTACACCTCCTCAGAGCCTGAAGATGCCATCCTCACAATTTACTACACAGCCCTGATGGTCGTGCCCATGGAGGGGGTAACTGCATCTTTTCATCTCAGGGAGAGATACATAAGCAGGCTCTCAAAAGCATCAGGGTTTAAGATAGCTCCAGAAGGACAGAGAGATAGAAGAGAGCTATAAAGGTCAGCGGGCAGATATGTGCCTCTGCCCTTCAAGCTGTGTGCTGGAGACTTTGGCACTTCTCTGTGCCCTTTTTCCTACTTTATTGACTGCGATTATCCCCTTCGGTATGCAGTGCCATGGCCCCTCTGCTCATATCTTTGCCTGCTAATGATAGAGATGGTATAGCCCGACTCTCCTTATTACAGACATATGTGCAGCCACAGATATGTTGTGTCAAGCATTAAATAGCATTTTCAGCTTTTCTGTCCTCTCTAAGCAGCTCAGGAGTGCTGTTAGGTCTGCAAAAATGAGGAAAGTCTAATGGTCTTGAGCTGTGAAGGTGGAAAAAGCCTCACTCCTTCAGGTGAAAGGGTAATACTATTACTATCTCTTGGGAACCCTTAGCCTCTTTTATGTCATTGTGCGCTGCACTGTAGCTCTTATTATCCATTTCTATTGCATACACTGATACTTAAAGTTTCCATCTATTAAGCATGGGGAGAGAGGACAAAAGAACAGTGAGGTCCAACTGCACAGGAGTCGTTGAAAGTGCATGTATCACCTGGCCAAGCTTATGGCATTTGGATCACTTGATCTTGGGAAATTATTCTTTTTACTCTGCTGAAATATCTCTCCTGAGAGCCAGACACATGAGCCTGTGTGGAATCAGCAAATCTTATAGCATCAGCTATTTAAGAGACTTAAACAGAAAATTACACATGCCAGATCACCACTGAGCTCCATTTTGTTTAGTTAAAGGAGTAAATGATTGGGGTTGGAGTGTACATTTGGTTTTTGAGCAGTATGTCCTGAAATGTTTTACTTCCTGTCCCTCTTATTCCCCAGTAATATATATATACTGTATATATGTATATATCTTTTCTAATTTTCACACTAGCATTATTCATTCATTCACTGTCTAGCGCTTATCCTGTTCAGGGTTGTGGCGGCATTGGGCCTATCCCTTAGCTTAAGCTAACTTAGGGTGTGAGGTGGGGTACACCCTGGACAAATGCCTGTTAATTGCAGGACTAACACTTAGAGACAGACAACCGTTCACACTCACATTCACTCCTATGGACAGTTTAGAGTAGCCAATTCACCTATACCCAATCGCATGTGTGTGTAGGCCGGAGGAAACCAGAGTACCTAGGTAAAACCCACGCAAGAACAGGGAGAACATCATGCAGAACGCTGCTTGACCATGGCCAGATTGGGAAGATTGGAAAGACATCAACAATCTCAACAACGGACTGTTCCCTCTATTGCGGTCAGGAAAGCGTTTCTGCTCCTTGAAGGCAAACACAGAGAGAACGAGGAGGAGCTTCTTTCCGCAAGCTATCCGGGCCCTCACCCAGACATAATATGTATTAATATTACAACAGGACTCTCTTTTCACACACATATGCACATATTGCACAAACGTACAGTATATGTACACTATATACATATACTACTCACTATACACAAAAGTATTGCATATATTGCACAGCACCTGCACTTTACAGGGTCATCTCCTCCCTCACTCTATTTATAGAAGGTTTAATCCTCTGTGTATACTGTGCATATATGTATTTATATATGCATATTTGTATATACTGTATTCAATTATTTATATGCAAATTAACCATCGCTGTACAACATCATCTCCCTCTTCTTCACTAGTAAACTTTTGGTCAGTCATCAAATCATTTCACTGTGTGTTTTACTATGCATGATGTCCATGTGACAAATAAACTTTGAACTTGAACAGAAACACCCTGAGCGGGTATCGAACCCATGACCTTCTTGCTGTGCAGCAAGAGGGCTAACCGCTCTGCCACCATGCTGCCCATATCATCGTATATATAATTTAGTTAATATTAATTCCTTGTATAAATTATAACAGCTATAAATGCTGAATCCCTCATCAAATCCTATATTTTCTCAGTTTTTAATGTTTTTTTTTTATCCCCAGAAACCATTAAGTTTCAGTCCTCGAGCCCTTACTGTGTTGAAGCACGCTTTCGCTTTTAGTTTACAGCAAGATTCACTATATCAACAATGACTCATTTCTAAATCAGTTTACATGGCACGGCCCCCATACCAAACTCTATGTAAGCTGTTATCTTACAAAGAAAAGATTAGACAGGTCAGGATGGCAGGCTTTCAACCAGTTAAACGTAGAACTAATGACCTACTGCATTTTCCAACTGGACAACCTAAATCATGCTTGTTTGCTTTTTTTAAATTACACTCATCATCTTTTATATAAATAGGACGATTTAGGTTTCGTAGGGCCGGTAATTACACAGAAAAGGAGTATGATGAAAAAAAAAACAAGCCTAAAATCCTCCCCCAATCTGCTGTAGACATTTATACACCTGTCTACTCTTTGACAGATTAATTTAGATGACAAAGTAATTAATAACTTGTTCAGATGACAGATTTTAATTTGTATCCAAACCCTCATAGACGTCCCTATAATGAGCTAAGTTCCTCTATTTTCGGCTAAAATCTAATGTTATTTTCTGAGGACGTTTTTAAATCTCATGTGGAAGATGCTAATTTTAGCTTTCATTCATGTGAATCAGTTCATGCCTTTTAAAGCAAGAACGTGAACCTTGTATATATTTTTAATTGCACAATTTCTTACTTCTTAACCTAATGCCCGTAATGAAATTTTCGTCGTAGTCATTAAAGGTCGAACACCACAGGGGACCTCAAAAGGCAACTTTCCAAGCAAATTACTTTGCATTCTATATAGGATATCTGAATTAGGACCTTATTATAGGAAGGATGAGTAATAATCTAATGAGTAGCCAACAGTGGGTCTCAAGCTGCAAATTAAATCAAGAGGTCATTCCATGTCAAACTGTGGTCACTTATTGTGGTTTTAATGGGTGTCACTAGATAATTACATTTTGTAAGACAGAAAGGGAAACACGTTGCTTTACAGAATAACTACCATAGGTCTTCATGACAATTTCATAAGCATTCCATGAAGCAAATTTCTCTTGATTCTCTGGTTTCCTCTCACTGTCCACAAAAACATGCCGCATGACTGGTTTGGCTACAGTCATGAATGTGTGTGTATGGTGTCCTGCAATAAACTGCTATCCCATATAATGGTAATGAGATGCACCATGACCCATGAAAGTCACTGATATAAACAAACAAACCAAAAACATTACTGAAGATGAATGACATAGTAAGCTGTAAAAGAATATAATATTTATTTAGCATCATGGCAGAATTGTTTGAGGCTGTGGATTGTCCAGGAGCTACCGCTACGATCTACTTGATAAAGCCTTCAAAGCACTTCTGTAAGTCACCCTGTATAAATGCATGTCAAATGCCATCAATATCCATTTAAATTTAAGCTTGGTGAAACGATTTCACATTTTATTTGTAACTAATTAGGTCTCTTTTATAAAGTGTTTTATTAGTGTGCTTATATTTAGGCCCGGATTAACATTTCTGAGGTACCTACGCATAATTTCTTGTAAAGTACCACAACGCCTACTGATATTTTCCATCATACAGAATTGATACCACATGATTAGAATAATCTTTTCCTGAACCAGCAGCAATATCAACACATTTCAATGCATAGTGTAACTATGACGACAGTTACTCACAAACAGTCCACTCCATTTAGCTCTGGGTTATTTGAACACAGTGGCGGGTTCTTACATGGGTTCTGCATTTGCACTACGCTTTTTACCAATTAAGGCAATTATCAATTTATCAAGTTTAGATTGAAACTAACAGCATTCTTTATACTTTTATTATTATTAAACATTCCTCAGGCACCTTATTTCTACTTTCCTAACATTTTTTTTTCAGTTTTATGAAATGAAATGCATTTCTGCTGTGATTTAATAAATTTGTTTTTACTTATTCTTCTTCATTCTTTATCTTCTGTGAAGCTGCTTTTGGACAATGTCTATTGTTAAAAGCGCTATAGAAATAAAATTAAATATGTGATGGGAAAAGGGACAAGAGTGAGCTGTTTTTGGTCAGAAAACAAAATGCTGAGCTGTATCAACTATACCGCTAAGGACGATGCACTATATATCATGAAATAGCGATAATTCAGTAGATAATAGCTTCTTCCTGTGAGAACTTTAATGGCTTTCTGTTTGCCAAGAAGTTAGCTCCCTCCACACAAACACGCACACACACACACACACGCACACACACACACACACACACACACACACACACACACACACACAGACACACACTGGCACACACACACACACACACACTGACAAACACGCACACACACACTGACACACACGCACACAGACACACATGCACACACACACAGACACACACGCACACACACACGGACACACACGCACACACGCACACACGGACACACACGCACGCACACACACACACACACACATTACTGCCATGCTCTAACAGAGCCATATATTGGCCCTCAGCTCGAGAGGAGAGACCTGATAATAATCGCTCAAACAGGCTCCTCTGCAGATTTTGGATTGTATGAGAGCTTAGTGGCAGTGCTGGGGGAGCCATGCAACAAAAAAGGATCTTTGTTCAGAAACAAAAGAAAACTTGTATTATGTTTTTTAAAACAAATAAGGATTGTTGTCCACCAGTGTGTGTTCCCATGTCAATGATGTGTGGGAGAAGAAAAGGTTGCTGTCAAGTGCTGTCTTATGGGTTACTATAGCTGGTGCACCTATAACCAATTTGATCTGTATCTAGCAGGTATCTAGCAACAATAATAATGAGTGAGAAAAAATGATGTGCAGATCAATCTGGATACTATTTTGTTAAACTGCCAGAAGTCACACAAAGATGCTGAAAGATGACAGTGTGCTGTTTGTGAAAACTCCACCGGCAAATGCAGCACAAAAAAATACGTTTTTCTTCTTTTCTTTTTTATTCTTCAGTATTTAGCACATATCTAAAAAAGAATGAGTCTTATTTGATGTTCTATACCATGGCGTCTGCTGCATTACATCATATCCCTCTTTGCAAGGCAAGGAGTCAGGGTCCATTTCCTATCAAACATTATCATCCCGCAGCAATGCATGAATAAAGGTCTGCGGCTGGACTGACCCAAACATTGCCAACACCGAAACCACTGAAACCAGAGCAGAGCTGGGAGGAGAAAGATAGAAAACATTAGCATAACTCATCTCAAGGTGCCATTGTCCATCATGTTGACTGGGGTTTGAATTTCGTTTTCATATATCCCTTTACAGCCCTTAGAGAGTGGGAGTGGCCTTGCTTTAAACCTGGACTTACTGGAAAACAGCGAATATGAGCTACCAATGCTGTCAGGCAGGTCTGTATTGAGAGGACTAATAAATGTAGTAAATAAAATGCAGTTTATTCCTTTTGATAACTTTTTTCCATCAGATTACTTCTCAGCATAATGATGCTGAGAAACAGCCTTCATATATATATATATATATATATATATATATATATATC
>JAOUQX010000030.1:13729581-13741823 GCA_028566295.1 Liobagrus marginatus
GGGATATGCGGAATCAAAGAATTTCACTGTATGTTGTACTGTATGATGTGCATGTGACCAATAAACTGAACTTTAACAACGTCTAGTGAAAAACATTTTTCAAAGTGTGAAGAAATAATAGTAAGGCTATATTTGGAATAGGACTTTCAATAGACATGTTATATATGGATGTAAAGTTTAGGTGTCCAAATACGTTTGTTCTTATTGTGTAAGTAAAGTAGAACTTGTCAACCCCTACAGTTGTAGTAAAGCATGATACGCTTGCTGTCATAAAACTAGTATGTGCATGTGTACCATTTTTGCGGAGGTGGATATTATACTTATTTTGAAACAGTACCTTCAGTACATACTATCTTTATTCTGGTCTGTTTGTTAAAGGGTATATAGATTTTAGATGAAACCCCAAAACCAATCCACATCTTCATATTTTTCTTTCTGTAAGCTACAACCTACAGACAAGTTCTCTTCAGCAGTTCGCATACAGTACCTTGCACTTTGTTTTTTTTGTTTTTTTCTTTGTTTTTTTTTTTTTTACAGAAGACAAATAAATTGGCTGGTTTTACAGGTTCGGTTTCACCTTACAGTTTTACTTTCTTGACCGTTCGTCTCCTGTGCTCTCATTACACCAAAGTAGAAAGCGATGCTCGAGACAGTGCTGAATCAACAGCACAGCCCACAGAACTAACCACCCCACATCTTTTACCTCAAAAAGAAAATCCCAGTGGAACGCTTGATTTGTCTGTGCCTAGAGTATTTACCGGCACAAACACTCTGAACAGGTCTAAGCCTTATTTCCAACACATAACTCAATTTTAATTAGCTGACAGACAAATTTTGCATTAAATTGGTAGACACCTCACAGTGACCCTCATGTATCGTTCTACATACGCTTAGTTTCACAGTTGGCGTCAGGATCACCACATGACCAATCCATGTTTCACAAGAAGTCTGTGCATTAGTGTTCAGCAGCTGCCATGCTGGCACTGACACTGGCCTTGATAAGCAGTTAGAGGCTTGGTGCTGCTTCGCTGATTCACTGCTATTAACAAAACAGCACTTGGTCTGCAGCACTGTGACACTCTTGGCAATGTGCAACAGAGCCTGACTCAAATAATTCCTGACTTGAAGCACTAAGTATTCATTACTAGGCGGAGTGTGGTGTCTTCAGATGAGAGCTACTCAATTAAGACAAGTATGTTTGGTTTGTTTGTTTGTTCCTGCTTTGTTTTTTTTTGTAAGTAGACTAAGCATCTCTACCTGACAATTTTTGAGATTGACAAAAATACTGAAATATTGAAAATAAATTCAGGTATATAACAAAATATCAATCATTATTTCATTTTGCAAAAAAAAAAAATGTTGTTTGATTCTCTTTTTGGAAAATGTCTATTTTCATATGTATGCATGTAACTTCAATATATTTTATGATAATTGATAAATTGTTTAATATCCGAACTTTAGGGAAATGATAGATATCCTGGATAGCGTATTATTAATATGTAAATTGCTAGATATACTGTTTTCAATTTTATTACTAAGCTGATAATATCATTATTAATATTAATTATATAATTAGTCCAGTTGTGCTATTCATTTTGCAATGTTTTACATCTGCAGTATTAGGCAGACTTCTTCACAGCAATGTACAATTATCCACTGCTCAAAAAATTTGAAGGAACACTTGGAAAAACACATCAGATCTCAATGGAGAAAATATCATGCTGGATAACTATACTGATATGGACTGGGTAATGTGTTAGGAATGAAAGTATGTCACATCGTTTGATGAAAATTTTCAATGTGAAGAACTTTGAATTCAAAGACACCCCAAAAATCAAAGTGAAAAAATGATGCAGCAGGCATGTCCATTGTAGAAATTTCATTGCAGCAACAGAAAACGGTACTACAAAAGTAGTTTGTATGGCCCCCATGTGCTTGTATGCATGCCTGACAAAGTCGGGGCATGCTCCTAATGAGACGACGGATGGTGTCCGGGAGTATTTCCTCCGAGTTCTGGACCAGGCCATCACTGAGCTCCTGGACAGTCTGAGGAGCCACCTGGCAGCGTCGGGTGTACTTAAACATAATGTTCCAGAGGTGTTCTATTGGATTTAGGTCAGGTGGGCGTGGGCGCCTTTCAATGGTATCAATTCCTTCATCCTCCATTAACTGCCGACATACTCTTTCCACATGAGGCCGGGCACTATCGTGCTCCAGGAATAACCCAAGGCCCACTGCATCAGCGTAGGGACTGACAATGAGTCCAGGTATTTCATCCTGCTACCTAATGGCAGTCAGGGTGCCATTGTCTAGCCTGTAGACGTCTGTGGGTCCCTCCATGAATATGCCTCCCCAGATCATCACTGACCCACCACCAATTCATGCTGAATGATGTTACAGGCAGCATAACGTTCTCCACGGCCTCTTCATACCTTTTCACGTCAGTCAAATGTGCTCAGGGTGAACCTGCTCTCATCTGTGAAAAGCACCAGGTGCCAGTGCAAGACCTGCCAATTCTGGTGTTCAATGGCAAATGCCAATCGAGCTCTACTGTGCCGGTGAGTGAGCACAGGGCCCAATAGAGGACGTCGGGCTCTCAGGCCACCCTCATGAAGTCTGTTTCTGATTGTTTGGACAGAGATAGTCACACCAGCGGCCTGATGGAGGTCATTTTGTAGAGCTCTGGCAGTGCTCATCCTGTTCATCCTCACACAAATGAGCAGATAGGCTCCTGCTGATGGGTTATGGATCTTCTTCGGCCCTGTCCAGCTCTCCTAGAGTAACTGCCTTTCTCCTGGATTCTCCTCCATGCTCTTGAGACTGTGCTGGGAGACACAGCAAACCTTCTGGCAATGGCACGTATTTATGTGCCATCCTGGAGGAGTTGGACTGCCTGTGCAACCTCTATAGGGTCCAAGCATCGCCTCATACCACCAGTAGTGACACTGACCCTAGACAAATGCAAAACTAAAGAAAAGATGTGTAGGGAAAAATGTCATTGGCCTCCAATTGTAAAACCATTCCAATTTTGAGGGTCATCTCATTGTTGCCCATCTAGTGCACTTGTTAATTTCATTAACACCAAAACAGATGAAGCTGATTAACAACCCCCTCTTCTACGTTTGTGAACTGACCAGATCAATATCCAAGGAGTACTCAAAAGCACCGTGGAGCGGTGATGGGAATTGTGCAGGAAGAATAGTTTCCAGGCTGTGTTACACATATTAAATCACAACCTGTAGGTATTCTGTACATATTACTATTTAAGCTGTGCTCAGCAGTTAATACCACCTTCACCCCACGTACTTATGCCAGCGTCACTTCAAAGCAAAAATGCATGCCGGGTCAAGATGTGCAAGTCTGCACGTACTTTGGCACTTTATAGAGATGATGAGAATGCTAAGGTAATGCATACATCATACCAGATTAATGATCTTGCAGCAACTGAAAGCCTGTGTTCTGTCCTCCATATTAAACTCCAGGGCTATATATTTCTAAGCATTAACTACAACTAAAGTAGAGCATATTTGTCTGGAAAAAAAAAAAACTGAAATGAGCTGCCATTTGTTTAGGGCATTTAAAGAGTCACTTTCTAAAGAAGAGCAGTTGTATCGGATAAATAGCACAGAGTATATTAGTTTCATAATATTAAGCATTTACAATATACATAAAATGTACATAATATTGTACTTTCAGCAATATGACTATGATCTACTGGAACTCTTTATTGTAATATAAAAAAAAGAAAACGCACATATACCGCAAAGTATACCCTAGAAAAAATCTGTATGAATGATTGATCAGTTTGTCTCTCCTAATACATTTACATTTGAAGCTTGGCGCCAGGTATATAGATGAAATAATGTCACTTTCTATTTACCTACATTATACATCTAGAGAACACCTAGAGAATTATGTTCTCAGCATGAATTTTGATTTATGATCCTCTTTTTTGCCTTTTCTGAAAAACCCTGCTGAGTCTACAGAGAGCAGTTTGTATGAGAGCACTGCCAAACCCAGCGAGCTCTGTGAGCAAGGTTTTGACCACAGACATGGCAGAAGCGATCCGTGTCATATTTTCTGGGAAGCAGTGTTTGACTAATGAGCAGTGCTGACAGGGTTGTGGAAAGGTGCTAGCTGAGTGGAACACATTTGTTTCTCTCCGGTCCGGTGAGAAGTCTGTCAGAGACAGAGAAATGACCAGCAGTCAGCCCCAAGGTGCCCTCTCTTTACTGGCACTCTGACAAATTGATCATATGGGGAAAGGTTGGCTCATATTGCCAGTAAGATTAAGAGGCTTTCAATGTTTGTGATGGTTCCTGTTGCAAAAGCATGGAAGGTATGACTGCATACATAAATGTTTGTGAAATATAAATTTTTTTGAACACTCCCATACTGATGTTGACCAATTTTCATACACAGAGATTGCTGATGCTGGTAACAGGACTAAGGACTTTTCTGATCACAACTAAATTGCTTGCATGTTCGGAAGAAAGGAAATTCGAGGTCAAGCCCCGCAGGAGCGAGACCCCTATTGTAATCGTATGATATATGATGTCATTTCTTTTTTCAGACTGGTGTTCTATAGGAAGTAACATTATTCCTATATCAAAAGTTATGAAATTTGGCATGCCAAAAGAACACAATATGATATGATACCATTCCAACTTTCTGAGGTTTCTAGGACCAACGATTCAAAAGTTATTTAATATAAAAGATTTGAAATATTGAAAAAAAAAAACGCCACATCACATTGCGGTCATAGCAACACAACGCCACAAATGTAAACACAGCATGTTATGGCTTCAGCTTTAGAGCTTTAGTTTAGCACTTACTTTCATTACTTCTGAAAGGGTTTATTCCGTATATAAATGTTTCTGATATCGCGATAGAGTTACGAACACACCGATACGACAGATCTTTCTTAAAATCCTTTTATTTATTTTCATTTCGTGCTTCAGCCTGCTTCCATATGCATGAATGGACCATAGCGTTGAGGTGGCCGAAGAAATTTCCAGTTCGTAATTCCCACAGAGAGCAGACCTCATATACAATACATTTGTGCTTGTGTTTTAATTTATTTACTACACATAGTAAAAATAGTACATGTTGCTGATATCGCGAGTTAGCTGTCGGATTGAAGCCACGTCACATTGCGGTCATAGCAACGACTAAACAAAGTAAATGCCACCTTAGCGCTCTCACTCTCTCATTATCAAACGGAAGACGCTGAATCACGGAATGAACTCTAACTAAACAAACAGGAAGTAAATTAGCTTTTAATTTAGCTGCTCTGTGCTTCTGCACAATGTAATAATTTACTATTAATTATAAACCTTTGTTGTATATATTGGTCTAATATCATAAATGTGGTGTTTTTAGATTTCTTGATCATATGATGATTTTGAATCAGAATGAGCCAAGAGTTTACGCGTGTGGTGAAGTTACCACTTCATTAATTCTGAAAATCGGAAATCTGCTCATGCAGACCAGCGCGAGCGTGATCTATGTGTTGCCAGATTGATGTGAAAGCCTCATCGTGTGATGTGTTGATTATCACTAGTTCAATCGCCACTTTCTGGTGGTAAAAAAAAATAAAATCTTTTATTTGAATTTGGCTTTTTCTAATAACGATAATTTGATGCTCTATGCTTGTGCACAATGTAATAATTAGTTATGATTAATTATAGTCCTCTTATATATTTTGGTCTAATATCATAAACATGGTCTCTTTAGATTTCTTGATTATATGATGAATATGAATCGACAAGAGCCAAAGAATCAGAAGCGAAAGAAATATTAGTTTCTAGGTGTGTTTTATGTAAATCTTTTATTACTACGAAGACTACAAATTAGTCTTGACCCCGCTAATTGCTGCTTGAAGCAAAATGTATTATTATTATTATTATTATTATTATTATTATTACAAATTTTTACTCAAGATTCATTTATACCAGTGAAGTAGGAATTTATTTTTTCTGTTAAACCAAACCTTTTACCAGTACCATCCAGAGCACACATATATGAGAGATAGATAGATGATTATGAAATATTTTTGTAGCTTATGAAGACCACTAATTAACCTGGTTTAATTTACGTATTATAGCCAGCGTCAATGGTGTCGCCTGATGGAACAAAATAACCTGGGAGGATCTGGTCCACAGTTTCACACTTGTCATAATCAGTGTATTAGTTTAAATATATTAGCAAGTTTAAAAAGGCCTATTGACGTTGTCTTTTTGATAAAAGAGAGCATGGTACATTCTCTATGCCAGTCATTCTAAGATTGGCAACTATCTCTGCTATCTTATCAAGCTGAATGGAGAGCAATAGCTGTCAGTGATTCATCAATCACAGCATTGCACCATCTTTGAGAAGACATCTGTCAACAGCTGGGTCCTCATTACACCACACATCACGAGGATGCACATTACAGGCTAATTATACATGTCTGCTTAATAAACATGTTTGAGTTTGATGGCGATACATAAATCACACACTTTCAGGCTTTTTGAAGAACGAGGAAAAGAATGCAAGGTGTGAACGTAAGTCAGAAAGAAGACGAGTACTGGGAGTGTTCATATTGCCGGATTATTCTCTAAAGGAATAAAGCTTCTTGTCACTTAAGCAAGTGACAAACAACATCGTGGAAAAAAGGCGTTACTAGGCATGCCAGCATGTGTCAAACTCTTAAATGTTTTCATTTTGGCTTCTCAGATCCAGGAAATCCAATGCAATGCTTTCTAATCCTTCAAATTGTATATAAGAGGAGTATTTCATGTGTGATGACTGCAGCCTATGTGGGCTTTCAAGGGAAGAGGACAAATGGAAGTATCAGACTAAGATAATTGGTCGATCCATGAAATCCTGTCACAGCACCTGTCAGCTTGCTCCCAAACTCTCCCCGGTCCACGTCTGAGGACGAGGAAGCCTCTATTGCCATTAATTGCCTCATTTGTACCGTAATGTACTATTGAATGAACTGAGAAAAGGGACAAATCAGATGGTGAAGAAAAGAAAAATGACACCACATTGAATAGATAGTCTGCATTAGACTGGTAGAAAGGCACTGCATCTGCAAGTAGTTCAAAAATAGTTTACAAGAGTTTGGAATACTTTGGAAAAGATGAAGATTCTTATCATCTGCATCTAACAAGTTGGTGGGATTAAGTTGAGGGGGGAACCTGGGACAACCAGGAAGAAGATTTCAATTTCAGAAGACAATTTCACCTTTAGTTCCATCATACTGACAAATATCATTTTCTACATTTCTCAAAGCGCACTCCCTCAAGTAAAAATAAATAAGCATTGGAAAGGCAAACGTAAATTCACAAATACAAAATCTTAAATGCGTCTTGTGTGTGATTTATTCAGCATTTATTGGGACAACAGGCATCTACTTAGGAGAAGAACGGTTTGACTCCTTCTTTGTGGCGGGTGGTGGTGGCTCAGCGGTATAAGGCTCTGGGTCAGTGATCAGAGGTTCGGGGGCTCATGCCCCACGCCAGGCAAGTAGGTATAAGCAATCAGCGGTATAAGGCTCTGGGTCAGTGGTCAGAGGGTCGGGGGTTCAAGCCCTGCACCAGGCAAGCCACCGTCATTGGGTCCTTGAGCAAGGCCCTTAACCTCACCTGCTCCAGGGGCGCCGTTCGTTCTGGTTGACCCTGCGCTCTGACCCCAGCGTTCAAATTTGTATGCTGGGATATGTGGAATAAAAACATTTCACTATGTTCTACTGTATGATGTGCATGTGACCAATAAACTGAACTTTAACTTTTCTTTGCTTGAAGTCTTAAAATTGACCTTCATCCATCCACAGGCTACATATTTCTACAATAAAAAGGCGAAACTAGGACATTTGTAAGCATTTTTCATAGGTTTACGCTGAATACATAAATGTTAAAGAATTTTATTGTTGCTGCAGCTACATGATGTTATGACATTACCAGCAGAAATCAAAAATAGTTTTCTCACAGACATAACCAGACTAAGAAAACACACTTAGCGTCCCATGACTAAAACCTTTTTTTCTTCTACTGAGCCAAGAGCTTGTCTTCTGACCTCTTGACCCACAGGATTGCAATCATCCTAATGTGTCAACACAAAACAAATGAGTGGAGAGCAAATGGCGGCCCAGAGTCAACGAAGGGCTACCATACTTTCTATCTCTTTCTGTCTGTCCCAGGGCTCCCTGTGGGGGCTGGCTGTGGCTAACAGGTGTTCCTCTCTCATTAGCATTCTCAGAGAGGCACATTGTCTTCGGGGCCAGATTAGGCTGCCAGGCTCGGCGTCTGTGACATGCACGCCAACCTCAGCGGGGCAAGGTAGCATGACGTTGCCTCAATCTGCCACAATCTGTGCCTTCAGATGACAGCCAGAAGCACCGCCTTAGCCAATCACAGTCTCGATGAAGGAGTCCGACATTAGATTAAACCGAGCCACAGCTCAGAGTAAAGAGCACAATTGATTGAGGCTTGACTCCTCTAGTGGACAAAGCAGACTGTTCGAGGCTTAGGTGATGAGCCAAGGTGATGCTCCCAGTCCCACGGTGCTGTCTGAACATCTGCACTGAGGCCTGTCTTGCATATATTAACACTCTACAAGCAATAAAGTTTTGGGATACAGCCAAAACGCTATCCTAGACAGTGTCTGGTCAGAAAATACACTGAAAGAACTTAATAGGCAATGCTATCGTATGCTCACTATTACATGGAGGATTAGGTAATTTCACACTGATAACAAAACTATATCATTTTATTGCAAATGTAAAGGTTTTAGAAATTTTGCAGCATCTATTCTCGACAAAAAAAAGCTCCTATACAGAAACCATCCTCATCACTATTGTGAATGCCTATTTTATAAATCAGGGAATAAAATGCAGAATAAAGCATGTGGATTGAGAAACATTCGAACATAGTGACATTTTGTGTAGAAAGGAAAACGATGATCCGAATGAGTTTTATTGATGTACACCAAGGATGAATTATCAATTTAAGTAAGGACAAAAGGAACAGCATGGCAACAGGCCAGACTATTGTACCTTCCCAAGTTCCCCTCTCTTTGCTACTCTTGTTTTCTCCGTCTGTCTCACTCTGTCTCTCCTAACAGATGTGAGGACTTGGTGTCCGGAGGCTGGTCTGGTGGAATGAGTTATCCATATGTGCTCGCCAGCCTAATGGAGGCCACTGACTTAGACATCTGTTTCCAGGGCAGGGCATAGAGAAAGCCATCTACCAGCCCGTAGTTTATGGAGAACCACAAATACTGACAAGGCAATTACGGAAGAGTCATAGAGACCAGGAGAAAAAAACAGGACGAAAATATAATGTCATGACTGATTTGATTTAGGAATATGTTTATCAGTCAGTGTGCTAAAATTTAGACAGCCAACCACAAGCACATACACCAGACACACGCACTATATAGCTGTCTATACACTATATATTTGTCACATTTTTCACGTTAATTTGACCATGTCACTAAACTTTGATGAATAGCTCACTTATAACCACACATTTAGTCTATAGAGCGTAGCACATGCGCTAACCTTTTACATCAGCCCTGCAGCGGTCTAGCTTCTTATCTGGGAAAACATTGTGGCGCAGATAACAAGGGCTTTCATATCCTATTTGTGCAAATACCCCCTAAGGACCATTTCTCGGTCTCAGCTCAATCTATATTCATAGACAAAAGCCTATTGTGAAATTGTGCTGAACTCTAATTTGATGCAGATAAAAATAATGACAATGGAAGGTTAAGATAAGATGCACTTCCTGTACCTTAAGTGTCTAAGTGTATTGTGAAGGGGCTCAGTGAAGGTATTCATGGCAGACGGGCTTGGTGGCGTGCCTGCTTTTATTAGACAACCTGCTGGAGATACGTGCGAATAGAAGTGAAAAGGAGGTAGAGAAAAATGTAAAGTCAGTGATCCAACGTAACCTAGTTAGTTTGGAGGCCACATGGGGATGATGCCGGTGACATTGACAAGATTTTTTTTTTTTTGTCTGTCATTCATGGAGTCTTCTTTTTAGCTCCGTCCTTCCATTCCAGAGTCAGTAATACAAACTGTCTGGGATTAACAGAATAGCCAAATCTCAATGCAGATTTCCTGCATCTGTCTAAGTCATTCTTCTAATATCTAGGGAAAATCCTTTACATAGTGGAATTTTGACATTTTGGAGGTCTAAAAATGACCTGACATAGAAAAAGAAGATTAATTGTATAAAAAAAATCCTATTCAATTCCACTGAAAGACCCTGCCTTATGGACGTCTTAAAGTAAACACTCCTGAATTTATTCACTTAATCTATATTGTCTTCATTTGCAAAAGATTTTTCGCGAGTAGACATACACCAATAATTGCACTTATTGCAATTAATAAACATCATTTAGTTTAGTCGAGAGAAAAAAACAAACTGATACAGTATTATTATATGGAGAAGAAACAGCAAGGTGAAGTGCTTGCCGCCATTGGCAAATAGGCGCACATTTTCAGAAACAAGTGTTTTGATATGCAAATATAAATTTAAAAAAAAAACTTATTTGTAACTTTTTAGGGGAAAACCTTTGTTATTTGGGAGCAACCTCTCAGCGTATAAATTTTGTATTTTCCTACGAGTACAGTACATTGACATCAGTTGTACTTGGTCATACTGAATAATCACTAAAGAAAATAATAATAATAATAATAATAATAATAATAATAATAATAATAATAATAATAATAATAATAATAATCGATCTATCAATACTATCTATCTATCGATCGATCTATCCATACTATCTATCTATCCATCTATCTATCTATCTATCTATCTATCTATCTATCTATCTATCTATCTATCTATCTATCTATCCATATATCATGTTTATTTGTTGTATAATTTTGATCCTGTCTCAATGTGGTAAAAAAGAGTTTTAACAGGATAAATTCTTTAACATCTCCTCCCAAAGATGCCAATGTGAAACAGGCCACCTGCTGACTTTGATATTAAAATGCAGGATTTAATTTCTGGATGAAAAAGAGAAATAGGAAAGGAAGTAGTTAAAAATATAACAGGTTTTCTGTTGTGCATTGCATAATCTGTGCACGCTGCCGTTGGGCCAGCAAACAAAATGACAAAAGAGAAGTAAAAGCAATGCCAAAACTAAGTGCAAAACTGATCCAATTACCAAACCTGCAAAAACAAAACTTCTTCAAGGTTAAACCATGTATGTGTGAAATAGAACAAGAGCAAGCTAGAGGACATTGTTGATATCAGCAGACTGTTGCTATAATTCAGGCTATTGAGGGGCATATGTGTTGCACAGTGGGACTGAATGTGCAGAAAGGCCCTCAGGGACCAACAGGAGCTCATATGCACTATTTGGAATCAAAGACGCCCCCCTGCCAGAAGCCCATCTCTTAAAAAGCAGGGGGTCTCTAGTGGGGTTAAGTGGAGCTGTGCTGTGTAATCAGGAGTACAAGTTTCCCCTCCAGCTATGACACCATTGTAAGGTGGAAATGGAGGTTTTATTGTTTTCCTTTTTAGTGCCCATAGGGTACAGTTTAGCTTTATGTGTTTCATTTACTCAGCAGGATCCAACATTCCACAACTGAAAGATGTAAACTTAAAGAATAACTGTAAGAGCAAAAACTAACTAAAGCCAACCGTAAATTACTCATTTGTATGGCTTATTTGGTATATTAGCCCAGTGGCTGATTAGGTAGACATGGAGCAATGTCCTCCATGGGGCTTTGAATGTAAAGCAAAATTAAAGTAAAAAGTAAAAGTTCAGTTTATTGGTCACGTGCACATCATACAGTACAACATACAGTGAAATTATTTGATTCTGCATATCCCAGCATATAAATTTGAATGCTGGGGTCAGACAGAATGAATGGCACCCCTGGAGCAAGTGAGGTTAAGGGTCTTGCTCAAGGACCCAATGATGGCAGCATGCCTGGTGAGAGACTTGAACCCCTGACCCTCTGATCACTGACCCAGAGCCTTATAACATTGAGCCACCATCACCCCCATTTACATTTATATAAAGTATGTAAAAAATAGAGGTAATATAAAGAAGATACCAGGGCAACAGTGCACTCTGTGTCCATATACAGTGAGGCCTCGACTTACGAGTGACCCAACTGAGGAGTTTTTTGAGGTACGAGTCGTCTCTCGGCCGATTTTTGGCTTTTAGCTGCGAGATAAACTTTGTGTTACGAGCCGGCTTCTGTGGGCGGAGCGAACGTCACAATG
>JAOUQX010000030.1:13857090-13867453 GCA_028566295.1 Liobagrus marginatus
TACTGTATATACACCTTATTCAGCACTTTATCATATAAACCTCTAAAATCACTACATAACAATATAAGTGTGTGGCATGAATGAGTGTATCAACTAACAAGGCAAAAAATAATCCTAAAAACGGTCTCAATTTAAAACCTTTATGTAATCTAACTGTAAAGACACATTCAATTAGCCCTTTTCGTGTATAGCGTTACATTTCAACGTTCAAGACGAAGAAAAGCTACGTTTGATATTGGAGAGCCTTTTGAAGGGTACAAATGTGTTGCGCTCTGATCATAAAACGCTCTTTATTTTCATTCCGCTATATGTGGAGACCTAAAATGACGTGCCGTACAGGACCACAGGCCTAAATACTGTGTAGACAGATAAATCCTATAAAAAAGAATGAATGCATAAAAATAGCCCATATAAGATGAGCAGTTGTGATGGTTGTGGTGGTGGCTCAGCGGTATAAGGCTCTGGGTCAGTGATCAGAGGGTCAGGGGTTCAAGCCCCACACCAGGCAAACCACCTTTATTGGGTCCTTGAGCAAGGCCCTTAACCTCACCTGCTCCAGGGGTGCCATTCATTCTGGCTGACCCTGTGCTCTGACCCCAGAATTCAAATTTGTATGCTGGGATATGCGGAATCAAAGAATTTCACTGTATGTTGTGCATGTGACCAATAAACTTCACTTTAACATAGCATTTGAACAACTTTCGGTTCCATCAGACTACAGATACAGATACAAGTAATTTCCAGATTCTTACAGATACAAATTTTGGCTCCCCTGCACACCCCTAGCCGCAATCATCTTGATTTGAAACCTTAAAAAATAAACATGTTGATATGGTCGGGGAGGCCCTGATTTGGGAGAGAGCGGATTGAGAGGTGCAAGATTCGATCTTTAAACGCTACACATTACGTGATCATCCGTGCCGAACAACTGGACCAATCGAGGTCCTCTACTCCGATTCTCCATCGGGGAACGTCAAGGATAAATCAGCCTAAAACGCCTGTAGTTACACTCTTTGGTACATTTCCGAATTCTACCCAAATGCAGGCTACTCTTCTATGCCTACTCATTAGTCCTAAATTTTCTCTGCTTGTAGTGTTAGCAGATCAGCTGCCTGTCTATTCTAGCGTGGCAAAAGAGTTCGGTTCACAGTATCCTCCCACCGTACATTTACTCATAATCCTAAAGACCCCACTACCTATTTAACCTGAGTGTGCATGTTTAAAAAAAAAAAAAGTGATTCGTGTTTTGGCATACTGTAGGTGCTCTCCGTTCTCATGCTTCGCACTGATACTCATTGGCAATCTGAGCAAACAGTGTGTCTCTCTTCTTCCCCCTCTCTACTACTCCCATTTAATAAATTCCTCTGTAATTTCCTTTCTATTCAACATTTCTGAGAAGGTTCTGGAGCCTTTTCGTTCTTTGAAAAAAAAAACTCTACTCATTTCCTACACTGAACATAGGCACCCAGCGGAGGCTGCAATTACCTCTCCATCAATCTGTTGCTTCTAAATTATAGATGGCCCGACTACCTGTGTGCCATTCCTCAAGGCTACAATAATGTGCGAAGGTTTTTAACTTTGCTTTCAAATTCTTTACACACATAATGTCACAGAAATAAACTCCCTTTTAAGAATAGTACAGTATAAACCTTACATAAACCTTACTCCATCTTCTACTGTATATTTATTTACTGCACGCATTAAAAAACTATATTTTTTGTTCATATTAATACAAAGCGAGATGTGAACCAGAGCATAAGTGAGGTATATCAGTGGCTTGACCTCTCTGAGATATGCTGCTTTCTCGACTTTTACGAAGAGCTGAATTTCAATAAGAATTGAAATGTCAGTAGGGGTACAGACCTTTACTGGCTATGGAGTCTAGAGGGAAGCACTGACCTAAAGGTGGCCGGTGATGGCATATACTGTAATAAAGAAGCCCAAAAGTCTGCTACGTTTTTGTGTTCCTGCTCTTTTGTTGAGCTTTTGAACCCCATCCCATGTACAAAGTCAAGAAAAAAGAAAGACATGAGGCTTTCATATCTGTAGACAAAAGACAAGAGGCCTTAGAACCTGTTTGTGATGGTGCCCTTCAGAATAGGATATGTTTTTTGAGTATGACAGACTGCACTGTGGGGGTGGAAAGCTGACCGAACAAGACAAACTGAAAAAAAGAAAAGTTATTTCAAGGCAAAAAAAAAATCTATATTTTTAACAGTACAACATTTACATAACACACATCTCCTTGCTTTTCTTAATTCAATATTAATAAAAGTATGTTACACCATATTCCCAAAAAAATGATATGTTCCGAAACTCAATTATTCTGCACAGAGCCCTGACCTTAACCCCTCCAAAGCCATGCTGCAACATCTAGCCGAAAAGCCTTCTCAGAAGTTATAGGAATAAGAATGGAACTAAATCTTGAATAGGATATTTAAAAAACGAATATGGATGGACAGTGCACGGTGGAAGTGTGGTTAGCACTTCTGTCTCACAGTGAGAAGGTCATGGGTTTGATTCCGCCCCCCAAGGGTCTTTCTGTGTGGAGTTTGCATGTTCTCACCGTGCTTGCCTGGGTTTTCCCCGGGTACTCCGGTTTCCTCCCGCCTCTAAACACATGTAATTGGGCATAGGTGAATTGGCTACTCTAAAGTGTCCATGGGAGTGAATGTGTGTGTGAATGGTTGTCTGTCTCTAAGTGTTAGCCCTGCCAAATTTACTGCCAGGTTACCCCACCTCACGCATTAAGATAGCTGGGATAGACTCAAGCATCCACGTGACCCTGAACAGGATAAGTGCTAGAAGAGGGATGGATGGATATGGATGGACTGGTGTCCACAAACGTTTGCCACTCCGCATATTTTTTTATTTTTTTTGGTCTATGGTGGTGAAACGTCATACATGCAAAAAATGTATTACTTATTTATTTGTCTGATATCACAGTAATTCAATTTTTTTTTTTTTTTTTCCTTTGACAATAGTTCAGGCTGCAAATGCTATATTTAAAGATTACAATTTTTTTTGTTGTTACAATAAGACACGGATATGCATGGCAAAGGCATCATGTCCATCAATAAAAATTGTGGATTTTAACAATTGTAAAATTGTGTATAAAATTGTTGTGTGTCAAATAATAATGATCAATTGCTTATAATTGTTTTGGCAAGGTGTTTAGTTAGCATTATTGGAAGGACTGTCCACTGCCAGGGCTTTGCAACAGTTTTGGTTTTCTAACATTTCTAATATTTCCAGGAAGAAGGACTTTCCAGGAAGAGAGAAGAGAACTCAATTCCCTAACATTAACCTTAACAATAAATTGAGTAAAAAGTATCCCAATCCATGCATTATTCATTTTATTTGCTACAAAATGATTAAGCAATCGCTGTCTGGTCAGTACTAAAATTGAAAAATGGCAGGATATCAGATAGCAGATGTTTGGGAACGCAACTGAAATACGAACGCTAATAGATATATAGATATATCGTTCAGACATACGTGTACTCAGTCTAAAAGATACTAAAGTGTGTTTGATTAAGAGAGAGAGAGAGACGGTTGAATATGTATAACTGCACCATTCTCAGATATGGGTAAGAACTCGTGACCTCTGTCCCACCAAAACAAAAATTGCTTTTCTTAGCGAAAAGATCCTCACCAGTTTATCTGCTGCTTTAGAGCCCTTAAATTACCCTCCTGCCCTTCTTATTCCTGCGGCCCATCATCGGCTAACCTCATCTGGGCTCCATTTCCCATAATAAAGCAAGCAGCTAACACCAGGCGGGCAGCTGGGAAAGTAAATGTGGCTATTGCAAATGAAATCAGCATTCCACTTATGCCTTTGTAACTGCCCCCCTTTGGAGCTGAGCCACCGGACTGTACCACTAGAAGATGCAGCGTTTTAGTAAGAAAAGTCAGCTTCATCCAGCAAGGATATTAAGTGAAAATGCCTCCTGGTGGTGCACAGTAATATTGGGTAAAAACTGTACTAAAGTTAAAGTTCAGTTTATTGGTCACATGCACATCATACAGTACAACTCTTTGATTCCACATATCCAAGCATACAAATTTGAACGCTGGGGTCAGAGTGCAGGGTCAGCCAGAACAAACAGCGCCCCTGGAACAGGTGAGGTTAAGGGCCTGGCTCAAGGACCCAATGACGGTAGCTTGTCTGGTGCAAGGCGTGAACCCCCAACCCTCTGATCACTGACCCAGAGCCTTATAGCATTGAGCCACCACCACCCTACTAGTGGTTTTAAATGTTCTTACCTATTAGACTGGACAGCATGCAAATGTGCTTTGATAGATACAAAGTACTCAGCAGTGATTGTTCAAAATGAAGATGAAATGAACAATAATTGAATCTATAATTGTTCAAGGAATGTTAGGTCATGTGCTCACCATGATTGAACGTACATGCTAAAACAAAGTGATCAAGGCAATTTTAGTGCACATCTAAGACGAGTGTGCCTGTAGACTGTCAGGTTCATGCTGGATTCTGTACGTGTTAACAAGCCTGTCTGCCAGTCATGTTATAAACATGTTCCAAAGTGCATTCATCTCTCCACCACCACCCCCATCGCTTTACTGCTACAGAAACACAAATAGGTGAAAAACCCAGTGCTAATTGGTGTGGGACACAGTTGGTGTGTGAAGAATGCATCATTAATTGTGGGGGGGGAAAAAATGAAGAGAAATAGAAACAGAATTAAACTGAAAGCTTTAAGAAAAAAAAAGGAAAGAGTTTGAAGATGAACCCTGATTAACTGTAAATTAACTGTAAATTAAACAATACTTTATTTATGCAGGTTGTGCAATTGTTTCAACTAATGACCACAGCAACAAATCAGTAAGGTGCTTGGCATGTCCTAATCAAACCAATTTTAGTCAGATTTCTAATTACACTATCTAATTTTATCATGATGCGCACATTTACTATAAAACATTAATCTCTGGGTGGCCTGGTGGCAGAGTGGTTAGCACACCTGCCACATAGCATGAAGGTCATGGGAGTATGGATTCGATTCCCGCCCAGAGTCTTTCTGTAATGTGTTTGCATGTTCTTTCCATGCTTGAGCCAGTTTTCCCTGGGTACTCCAGTTTCCTCCTGCCTCCAAACACATGGAGACAATTTGGCATTGGCAAATTGGCTACTCTAAATTGTCCGTGAGTGTGAGTGTGGATTGGGGTCTGTCTCGAAGTGTTAGCTCTGTGACTAACTGCTGATTATCGGGAGTGTATCCCACCTCATGTCCTAAGTTAGCTGGATAAACTCCAGCACCCCCGAACAGAATATAGCGGTAGACCATGATTGACTGACTGACATTAATCTCTCTCACTTTACGCAACCTGAACGTCATGTGTTTCAGCAATACAGTAGGTTATTTTAAGGCACTATTTTGCATCAGTATTATATGTATAGTATGATGTTTGTGTTTGTTTAGTTCGTCTTGTACAGGTAAGTGATTATAGCCCAAACACTACATAGTTTTAGCCAAGCCTTTATGATTAGCCTTTATCAACGACAAGTTTTTAAGACAAGCAGTTTTCCTAAGGCAGAGAATTAAAATGCAAAGCTGCTAGATTGTAGAACTAGTAATGAGAAATGATAGTGTGTGTAAGAGAGAGATTAGTAACGACAATTAACATCGTTATGCCTTATTTATCCGCGGGTTAATCGTCTACATTATATGGCTATCCAGAACAGCGAAGCTGCTTAAGGTTTCCTTAAAGCATTATTGTAGTCACTCTTCCTTTTGGATACAAAATAAACCCAAATCAAAAATGATAGCGAGTCAATTTGTTTGTGTGTAATTAAAAAAGTCTAATCATAGATCTTGCTATTTGCACTAAATCATTAGAAATCTAATGGTACAATAAAATAATTATGCCTCATAATCAAACTAATTAAATGGAGCTCTGGGTTTGTTGTTTAGACTGATTTAACCCGATCTTGCTAAAATAGCTAATAACTCCATACAACATTTCTCTAAAGACCACTTTTTTTGGAGCAATAACCATCTGGGCTCTTGCAATGCAATAATGTTAGCGCTGAGCAGACCAAGACAACAGGGTCTTGTTTACTGAAACATATGTTGCCATGTCAAGAGGGAAATGTTAACTCATACTTCGGTTCCACTCGTTCAATCAACATTCAGCAACCCAATAAAACCAGTGTTACATAGAGTGAATAGTTTACATACAGCAGTAGTTTATTCGGAGTTTGACAAGATCCGAGTTGAGCTACTTAGTCGTTCATTTTAAAGGGGAATCTCAGTGTGCGTAATAATGTCTTTGGTTGCATTTTAGGTGTTTACATGCGTTGTGGCGTTTAGACAGGAAAAAAAAAAAAAAAAAAAAAAAAAAAGACTAATCTTTTTCCTGTGCATATCGTTCAAATAAAAATTGAATTCAGAATAACAAAAAAGAATCGTTTTATTTCCGTTGTGGATATTAATCTGAATCACCATGGCTAGCACATTTTCACGGCATTTTATCAAAGAAATATAATTTCCTTTGTGCCACTCTGCTGCTTCACAACGCAATACAGTCAAACTCAATCATGCCCATACATATTTGATAGACGCTTTCAAATGACATGGAGCTTTATCCATGAGTAAGGCCAATTATGGTGGACAGATCATTAGTGCTGTATTTTCAAATCACAGCACATTAATCACTTCAAACGGAATATAACATCAAAGGCTAATTTGAGTCATGGTCCTGCCACAGTCTTTATGTAGGAAGTGAGAAAAGTATAATCTTCTAATATCTCCTGAGTCATTAGCACTGACCCATAACAAATGTAATTGGAAAAAGGATCTTAAAATGGATTTTACAGGAGACTGGTTGGATGGCTGTGCTGGCATGGGTGAGTACCACCCTGTCCTTTGAATGCCAGTTGAAAATTGGATTGTTTTTACATAGGACTCATTATTACAAATGGCAAGCTCGTGACATATTATGACAGTAGCATGTTCATGTTATAATTTTCACATAAAAGTCAGTCAGACTAACATGTGCTTCGGGATTATTTTTATTCAACACATTGTCTTATAGTGAGGAACGGTGGCAGAGTAGTTAGCGTTCCTGCCTCGCAGCAAGAAGGTCATGGGTTCGATTTACCTCCAGGGTGTTTCTGTGTAGAGTTTGCATGTTCCCACCGTGCTTGCACGGGTTTTCCCCGGGTACTCCGGTTTCCTCCTGCCTTCAAACACACGCGATTGGGCATAGGTGAATTGGCTACTCTAAATTGTCCCTAGGAGTGAATGTGTGTGTGAATGGTTGTCTGTCTCTAAGTGTTAGCCCTGTGATTAACTGACGATTGCACAGTATGTACCCCGCGTCATGCCCTAAGTTAGCTGGGATAGACTCCAGCGCCCCCACGACCCTGAACAGGATAATCGTCAAACAATGAATGAATGACATTGTCTCATAGGATTTTTTTATTTAGACTAGGAAATGTATTAGAAACATCCTACTAATAATATGTAAGAACACATTTCCTTATGGCACGGATTCCACAAGATGTCAGAAACATTACTTTCAACACCTAGTCCATGCTGATGTTATTGCGTCATATAAATCTTGAATCTTTAATAATTCTGCTCTGAATTGTCTGCTCAATCCCACATCTCAAAGTTGCTCTGAATTTATCTCTAGTGACCAGGGAAATCCATCAAAGTCTAGTGACTAGAGAGGGCTACTGAAGTTTAAAGTTAATGTAATGCCCATAAAACCAGTATAAGACCAATTATTTTGTATCAAGCAACAAGAAGATTGTATGAAGGGTTGCATAGGGTCATTCAACAAGAGGCGTTGGCATTTAAATGATGATTTGTTGGTATTATCAGGCCTGGGGTGTGCCACGAAACATTCCATATCCCAATGACGTGTAGTCATGGAGGCAGTTCCTCCCCTGTGCCATCATGAAATGTAAAAAAAAACAACATGATGATTATAAATACATAAATATTTCTCCACTGATCTGTGAAAGACATGTAATTATTATATGATTCCAATTATTCCAATGATTTTGACAGGCAATGTCGCTGGATTTGTGTGTTTTCCTGTTCAAATATGGGGGAAAGACACAAAGGGAGGCAGCGACAAGCTGAGCCTCCTCTCGGATTGCGCAATCCCTCATAAACTGAGCTATAAGATGCTCATTTAAAAAAAAAATTTTTTGCTTATCTTGAGCACGTGCAATTAATCTCTCCGTATCTCACCAATGTCATGCTTGTACACACTTTTATTGTATGTCCTCACATTCCATAGTCTAGGTCATGTATTTCACGTACATGTATAACATATTAGTCTTGTTAATCTTACATAACTGACATAATTCAGTGAAAAAGCAGGAGTGGAGGCAGCCAGTACCTCTGCCTCTCTGAAGGAGGCGTGTGTGAGCACACGGGCTTGTTCTGCTATTGTTCTTGTTCACGCATTACAGACACATTGCTTTAAAAACTTTTGGAAGCGCAAAGATCGATTTGACTTTGAACAAACAGTGGAGATGAAATATTATCGTCCACAATGCTAAGGCATAGGAAAACCGAGAGATTTTAAAAGACCTCATTAATGTAACTTGCTTCCTAGCATAACAGCAATTAGCATTTTGTGCTAACGATGAGAGGTCGACCTCTTCTAATCGTGCCAACTATGTAGAACTATTACAGGCTTTGGCTGGAAAAAGATGATATGTTAGTTAGACATTTGGTCACAGACATCCACTGTGTTTTCTGGCTCATCAAACAGAATTCAGGATTTAATAGTAACAATAAGTAATGTGATTGTAAATGATATAAAAATAAAAAAAGGAGAGTAATGCAGCGTTATTTCTTGCTTATTTGTAGAAGTAGATGAGACAGCGGATGTCACAAACAAAACCCAGCTCTTTGTCATTTTGCATTATGTAGCTAAAAGTGAGGTGGCCTGTGAAAGGTTCTCCTTTGGCCAAATACCTTACCTACAGTATGTGTGTGTAAAGAATGCTGATCTGGGATATGAAAAATAACTAGTAGTCAATGGTCAAACAGCCAGTTAAATGGTGGATTTATGCTACGCTGTTGAATTCATATAGTTGAAAATCTGACTTTTAAAGAGTCGGTGCCATACACTCAACATTCCCAACATTTACACCATCTCCACTAGCTTGGGCTGGTGAGATACGGTACAGTAGGTTGGGTTCCATAGATGCATGCTGTTGTTGAGTCCAAATTCTAACTATTCTATCTTCCTGTCACAGCAGAAGATAGACTCTAAAATACTCAAAAAAGGCCATCTGGTATCAACAGTGCCACCAGACCGCAGTCTAAGTCATTGGGGTGGCTTTCACACTGGCAGTTTGGTTCAATATTGGGCACAGTTTGCATGAAAAATCGCTAATGATAAAGCTGTCATGCCGACCCGGGTGCGTGCCGGAGTACCGAACCCGAGGCTACCTGAAGGAGGTGGCGCTGTTCGCGGGAACGTGAACGCAGCACGGACTCGGGTGTGCACTCCCTCAGGGAGTTAAATGATCTGTGCATGCGTGATAAATAAGACTTCATTGTTTCCACAACAACGCGAGAACCACGAGTGGCAGGGGAACGTTGCGGGACACAGAAGAGGTGAGATGACACTTTACCTTGGATTCATTCCTGAGTAAACATGCAGTGTAAACAAAGATGCAAATGCATTTCTTGCACTCAGCTATCCTTTCAAAAAGCACCTATTGCGAGCAGCAGACGCACGCCATCCTCTGGATATCAGATGAATTACGCCATACTAATGAACATAATCGTTCACTATGCTGTACATAAAAGCACCAAAATAACAAAAACATTAAATCTATGCTCAGTTGCGTTGCGTTCTTCATGCGTTCTCCGCGTGCGTTGTGATGACGTAAGATGAACGCAAATGCACCGGGCTTTAATTGAATAAAGAGAGTGTGAAACCAGACCAACACTTTAGGGGGCGGGAATAATCACACTCGGATTAGAACCACATTAAACGAGCCCAGTGTGAAAGCCGCTGAGATTATGGATGTTTGGAACAGATTTTCTAAATTTGGTTTGGGACGGTTTTTAAAAACTGATTTGTTTCGGTCAGAATTTGGTTTGGATCCGAATCATTTAAAAACTGTGGTTTGGTTCGGCTTCATTAATCGTCATGTTAAAACTTTGTTAAACTGGCAATAAAGTTGAAAACGTTCAATCAAATCGGTATCAATCATAGTAGGTGGTGGTGGCGTAGTGGTATAAGGCTCTGGCTCAGTGATCAGAGGGTCGGGGGTTCAAGGGGGTTCGAGCCCCGCACCAGGCAAGCCACCATCATTGGGTCCTTGAGCAAGACCCTTAACCTCACCTGCTCCAGGGGCGCCGTT
>JAOUQX010000030.1:13908613-13922769 GCA_028566295.1 Liobagrus marginatus
CCCCCCCCCCCTTTTTTTTTTTTTTTAAAAGAAGGGCATTATAAAAAGTACACACACACACACCATGTGGACTAGGTCCTTAAGAGCCCACACCTACAAAGTTTGCTCCATAAGGGGTTTTTGAATCCAGCACTCTAATCAAAACACACATTCAACTCATGTTATTGAAGACCTTCCTGAACTCCTTCTTTGGAAACTGTACTGTCTTAAGGCCGAAATGCAAATAGCCGTGCATTTTAACACTTTAGTGCCCTCTGCAGGACAACAGCACAAAAGCATAACCCTGTAATTCAGGTTTGATAGCTACAAAAGATTTGTTAAACTCTTCAAAAGAGAGCAGTTAAACGGTCCCTCACTTTTAATGCGTTCATAAATAATGAAATGACATCCCTCCCCCCCTTTTCATTTGATGTACATGATTTCAAAACCATAAGATAACAGTAATTAGAGTTAGGGATCAAGGTTTGAAAGAAAGAAAATACATTTAGTGGAAGCAATTTATTTATTTCATTAAATAACTTTTCTACATAGCAAAATAATCAGATTTAAAAATCACAAAAAGAATTTAAAAAGAACTAAAAAGCCAAGCAATCAAATTATGATACATGAAATATGCTGAACTGGTGGAGCAAATGGATTGAAAATATAAATTGGATTGTCAGGACTATAAAATTAGACTGAAACTAAGTTCAGAGGTTATAAAATGACTTGAATGGAGGAGCCCATAGAGTAGACCAGACAACAGATATTAACATATCTGGTAGCTTGTGAATTCAGACATGGCCAAGAGTCGCTTAAAATGACAAGTTAAAAGTCCTAGTGTATTTGTGAGCCAAAATATGAACGGAGACAGGAAATAAAAACAACCTCCGTGTCCAGATACCAGAGAGAACAAAAACACCACCAAGTGTAGACGTAATTCCCCCAAACGCCAACATTGAGACATTACAGACAAACTCCACTAAAAACTGCTCATCTGTTTTCCTTGACCAGTTCTTTCTAGAAAATCTAGATAACTGAATTATTTTGAGGTGACCGTATACATTAACCCAACAAACAGTGTGGGGAATTACAACGCAAACAAAACATCAGGAATTCATGCAACAACTGATTAGTAATTAACTTTCCCGTCCTGCCTCTACCTCAGCGACACCACAGGCTGCTGGTTCTCTTTGTGTTCGTGTTTGAAGGCTTTGCTGGGGTCAAACCGACGGGGCGCCTGACTGGACTTGAGCTGGTCCAATTCCCATTTCTGCTTCCCAACCTGTGTTCTTAGCTTAGCCACTTCCTGTAAAAATAAACAGGAAACCGCTCAGACTAGCGCTCACATGAAAGACACAGCAAGACTATTTAACCAGCAAGCAAGGCGATCCCGACCTGCTTGAGCGCCAAGTTCTCCTCCTTGAGCTTGACCATGTGCTTGATTTTCTGTCGCTGGTTCTGATGGCCCAGCAGGTTGGCGTAAGCACCTGCCAGCTTATTCAGCTCTGCCTGAGTTGCTCCTTTCTCAGAAAGCAAAGCATCCCTCTCTGCCGCAAAGCCATCTAATTGCTCCTGGGGGTCCAACGGAAGGAAGGAGGAGAGAAACGAGACGTGTTGGAAGGAAGCAGAGCGCATATGCATTGCAACAAACCTCTCAGTGACTGAAGTCATTTAACAAAGCAGGCTCACCTGGAAGGGTTTAACTTTAGCGTAGAGCTTTTCATACAAGTTCCTCCAATGCTCAGTATCATCGTTTGGTGGGCTATAAATAAATAAAAAGGTCAAGAAAAAAGAATTCGGGGAAGAATAAGCAGGTGATACCAGATATCGGACTTCTGTTGAAAACTTGATCTAAAAAAACAACAACTGTTTGATGCCTTCTTAGAAATGCGTTCAGATGTCCTGCTTTTGGGGAAATGCGTCTTTCCAGTCTAGCCAGTTATTACCAAGCTTAACCAACTGACTTCCGAGAATTATGTGCCTAACTATGTTAGCTATGCTGTACAGAGCTAGTCGCCACATAGCACAGAAATATCGAGGCAGTGGGTTACATCTTTACCTTGCTTGTGCCTCTGTGAGCCGTTTCTTTAATTTGTTTAGCGCTTGCTCCATCTGCTGCTGGAGCTGCTCCTTCTCCTGCGCCATCTGCTGGCAGAAATGCTCTTTTTCCTGCCTCAGCTTCTCCACCTGCACTTGAAGGCCTGCCTCCAGAACCTTGCTTTCTGCCGACTCCCTCCAGTGCTTCAGCTGATCCAGGGCCTGCTGGTTCTCTTCTTGCTGATGTTCTACCTCCTCCTTGGCCTGCTTTAAGTCCTGCTCACACTGGGCCAGCTTAGACTGGACCTCAAGCAACATCCTAAAACAAAAACATATTTAATCTTAATTTTAGCCTAACGCTTTATGCAACACACATGACGCAATTGTACAATAATTATACTAAAGAAACCGCAATTTCTTTACTGAAGTCGGGGCATGAACATGTGTTGCTCCTAGAATAAGCAGGCTATATGATGACCGATCAACGCTAGTGACAAACTGGTCATGTTTTGAAAAGGTTTTCGGAAGAGACTCAGCATGCCACATCTCAGCGCCACATTTTCTCAGCTCGTTAGAACACAAAAACGCAGAGAATATGAGATTGTATGGAGTTATTCTTAAATATTTCTTATTTTTGGTAATGTTTGGTCAGGCTTGGCCCCTGTGTGCAAGTTAACGCGTCAGTGTGCATTTCACCTGGCATACTCCTCCTTCTCCTTTTCCTGAACGTGCTGTTGGTCCAGGAGTTTATTCTGTTCATCCTGCAGTTGCCGAGCGGTTCTGCTCAGCGCCTCGTTCAGCTCCCGCACACGAGTCTCATCCTGCGCCCTCTGTGCCCTCAGAGCCTGTGTGGTACTGAAGGGAATAGGGAATAAACAGCATGATCAGATTCGAGTCGGTTTAAGAACTAGTGCTCAGGATTTACCTCTCTAGCTCAGCAGCCATGTCGCCCATTTTTCCAAGCGAGCTGTTGTGCTCATCCTGTAGTTTCTTTACAGTCTCCTGATGAATCCCTTCCAAGCTCATGGTCTCGGCTTGGTTTCTACCAACAACCACCATTTATTGGCATTAATCACCAATTATTTCTAAGGGCATTTAAGAAACAAAATTAAAGCCTGCTTCCCCGTCAGCACAAGCTCACCTCTCTAGGTTGGCACGGGTGCTTTTTAGTTCTGCCTCTACTGCGACTTTCTCCGCTGTCAGAAGATGTACGGTCTCCTGCAGTAGCATGTCCTGCTTCTCAAGCACATTCACCTCATCCAGCACCTGCTCTAGCTCCATCTCCAGCTGTTGCTTCTCCTTTTCTTGGTCTTCACGCAGAGACGCCATCATGCTGGACAGCGACTCATTACCAGCCTGTGGGCGTCGGTCAGATTACAAGTTTATTTCCAAACCACATAGGCAAGGGTTCATCAAACATCACATAGAGCTCATTATTTCTTGCAAAGAATTGCCACATTTATGTCAAGCGTCGCTTTCTACTTGCATGTCAAGGTTATTAAAAGTAAACACTACCAGTTATATTATGTGCAGGATTTGGTAATTCAGATGGCAAAGTAATTAACTGAGCAGGGAAAAAAAAAAAAAAAGTCTATGCATGAAGCCCTATCCAATTAAATCATAAGTGTGCTTCAGGCGGTGTTTAAAAAAAAAAAAAAAAAAAAACAGTATACGGTTAGGTGCTGCAGGATAGCACTTTTAGAGAAATTAAAATCCACACTGAAGCTGAAAAATAAGTATAAATTAATTTTTTTTAAACAAGCCGATTTTTGTTTTGTGAAACTAACCGAAAAGGCAATCCTAATTTCAATTGGCAAAAATGTTGAACAACCAGCCAAGTGTAGAAGCTCAGGTTACCATAAAATACTAATTATTACAAAATTAGCACAGGTACAATCCTTGTTGTGTTGCATGCAATAAACTGCCTACAGCTCTGAGTGGTATTTTCTGGTGACTAACATAACATAAAACACCCCTAATCCAAGATGAACCAAAGATGGTTGGTGGTGGCTCAATGGTATAAGGCTCTGGGTCAGTGATCAGAGGGTCAGGGGTTCAAGCCCCGCACCAGGCAAGCTAACATCATTGGGTCCTTGGGCAAGGTCCTTAACCTCACCTGCTCCAGGGGCGCCGTTCGTTCTGGCTGACCCCGGTGTTCAAACTTGTATGCTGGGATATGCGGAATCAAAGAATTTCACTGTATGTTGTACCGTATGATGTGCAGGCGACCAATAAACTGAACTTTAACTTCGAACATTTAAATGCTGTTAGATCTTTGCTGGCCTTTAAATGCAATACAGCTAGAGAGACGATTCAACTGAAAATAGGTTGTGTTTTAAGTTTTATGGGGTGGCGTGTGCGGGGCATGGTCATCATGGAGACGAATGTCGGACAACTCATGAAATTGAATGTTAAAAGAAGACAAATTACAATGATTAGAACGCTTAAATTATGATGCAACGTTATTAATAAAGCACCTAAACAATGTTTTTAATTAAAGTAACAGCTGCCTGAGGTGAAGTGACTTAAAGCGAATAAACTGAAGCTCGTTCTATGAAGGATCCCATGATATGAATCTGATAACGTGGATACATGACACGCCAGCGAACTTTAGTTCCGTCGTAGAGAGCGATGCGACTTCTCAGGGTTTTGTTTGTTGCAGATTTTTTTGCTACATTTTAATTTCGAATATTAACAGATTCCATAAATCGCTTGAGCGGTTTCGAAGCCATGCGAATTACCGCCTACAAATTAGGCCATGGAACAAATGACGAGATGAAATTAGACTAGTATAGAATATATTAGATGAATCAGATGTAGCCATTACAACTCGTGACAGCTTGGCACTGCACAGCATCTTGTCAAAGTGAAGCCAGACGTCGCTATGCCACTCCGAGGCCATTCCTTCACGTCCTTTGACGCGTGCTGTGCAGCAAGCTAAACAATCACAGCTCAGGGTGCAAAGTTCTACTATAAACAATCAGGAGAACTTGTTACTGTACGTGACTGAGCGAAGTGAAAGAAACAGAACGATGTTGTTGCGCTACCTTCTCTTCCTCCAACTGTTTAGCAAGAGCAGCGTGCTGCTGCTTTAGCTTGTCACGAGCTTCTTCCTCACACTTCCTGCTCTCCTCCAGTGAGCTAAGCTCAGCCAGCAGTTCCTGCACTCTCCTCAGACCTTCCTCCTGTGTCCTGGCTGCTCACACACAGTCAGTCGATCAGACAGTCAACCAGGCAGCCACAATTAAACTCTAGAATAAGTTTTAATATGCAGTATAATCCATTATTAAAATAAATTGACCTGGATATAAATTGTTTCGAAACACTCACTATGCTCTGCTGTTAAGAACCTCGGATGTACATAAGCGAACAGAGCATATTGTACGCAATTATAAAAGCCAGACACAATCGAATACAGTAGTCCGCGGGGATCTACCATTAGCAGCTCACCCCGCTCATCCTCCATGCTTAAGCAGCGTTCATTCATGTGCACCACACGCTGGTCCAGCTCTTCTTCCGTTCTTCTCAGCACCTCCCTAACTCGGGCCAGCTCCTGCTCTTGCTGCTTTACTATGCTCTGCGAGTCCTTGAGCTCCTGCGTTCCGTGGACGATTTTCTCCTCCAGCTCTTTCTGCATAGTCCGAGAGACTTCCAGCTCACGTCTGTGATCCTGCAGCTCTTTCTGCCGCTGCCCGAGTGCGCTATGGCAGTCCTGCAGCTCCTGCTCCTTCTCCTGCAGGACACTCCGAGACTCCTGCAGCTGCACCATGTGCTGCTCCAACGTCTGCTCTACCTCACTGCGCACAAGGCAAAGCAGAACACGTTGGAGTATTTGACTACGGACCGCATTACGGAAAAAGACCCTTTCCCGAGAAAATTCTTACCAGAGTTTCTCTTCAGAATCAGAGACGCGGCGCTCCATTACAGATTTGCTTTGAAGTTGACCTTTCAGATCCTGAGGAAAAGGGGTTACTTAAACTACTGTCAAGAACTAAAAAGAAAACGCCATCAAGCGGTATTGAAAGTGTACAAAGTAAAGCTTCTTTAAGGCTTTGCATTTTTCTTCTATAATCACTAGGGCTTCAGTATAACTTCACATTGCTTAAAAAAAAAAATAAAAAACACATTACCTTACGTTGCTTAACAAAAAAAAAAAAAAAAAAAAAAACGTTTAAAAGGACCTGTGAAATCCGGTCGTGGCACTCGCACATCATTCACACATTTGGTTCTGTTTGCTCATGTAATATAGATTCTGAGTATATAAATGTCTGTGGACAGTGCAAAAGAGGCTTAATACATAGTGTCTGTATGGTCAGTCAAATACACAGAGTCTGTAGGGTACACAAATACACTTTTACCAGCGATGAAAAAAAAATGAAAAAAAAAACCCCGAAAGACTGCTGTGCAGTTGGCCAAGCAGTTAAGAGGTGAAGGAATGTTCCTTCACCCAAAATACCTGAATCTCTTCATTTGCAGTATCAAGGTAGCTCTGCAGCATTTTAAGATCCTCCCTCATCTGCTGTATTACAGCTGCAACAGAAGGTAGTGAAAATAAGAAAGAAAGGGCAAAAAAAGGAGAGAACCAAGAGGCTAAGCATCCAAAAAACAAACAAACAAAAAAAAAGACCCAAACAGCACTTACTATGCAGCTTATCCATTTCTTTCTCCAGCGCCTCATTGTGAGCTTTAGTCTCTTCATGTAGGACCTCTGCAAAACCAGTCATTAGTCAAATGTTAGCAGAACACAAAAGGGGAAAAACTAAGTGTCAATTTATATTTAACAAAATTAAAAATCAAATCATTTTCAGAAAACATCTTACTTTTTCTGGAACCTATGCTTACCAAGATCTTTGTTTCTGCCCTTAATAACATTGAGAGATGCTCGCGACGCTTCCAGATCAGACTCAAACACCTTTACTTGGCCTTCTGTACTGAGCCGCAGGAAACTCAGCTCCTACACACACAAAAATATATTTAAAAAAACACAAATATATGTGTATATACACACACACTACATAGTTTGTGTGTGTTTGATATACACACACAGTGTGTGTATATGTATGTATACATTACACAAAATAGATAGTGTGTATATCATTTATATGTAGGTGCACGTGTGTATGCATGCATGTATGCGCGTGCGCATATACACGAGTATATGTATACACACAAAACAATATATAGTATGTGTACATTTTATATACTGTATATATAAAAAATAAATGAAGCTATTCATATGAGAGGCGTCCACAAATCACATGACCTATCGTGTAAACATAACCCACTTTGTCCTTAGCATCCAGTTTGTTTCTCACTTCCATGAGCTCCATAGACAGCGAGTGGATTTTCTTCTTTGTGGTGTCAGCAGAAACCTGTGCATGTGCAAAGGTGGGAACGGACCAAACAAAAAGCACAAACGTGCATTACTAACAGGGAAATGCTCATGTCTTCTGTTAAATAAGTTTTTAAGTCAGTCAAACCTTGGTCTTGAGGAACTCGTTGGTTTTCTTTAACTCTGAAAGCTGTCTTTCCAGAGAGGCTACGTTGGCTGCAAGACCGGTCTTCTCTCTTACAGCAGCTAAAAGTTTAGCCTCCAGCTTCTTCAGCTCTTCCTCTAGGGTCTGAAGCCTAAAGTCCTGTTCTCCTCTCTGCTGGACCAGCGACCGAATCTGGAAAGCAGTATTCAAGTTGGCAACTTTTAAAAGGCACAAACAGGAAAGTTTGTAACTCCAGACCCTCCAGAGATCAAGAGGATAGATGTTAAAAACATGCATCCAAAACCCAATTTGTGTAGTAGACTTCCAAATGATGGACACACGAAAAAAAAAAAGTCTTTATTGAACAAAGTGGGTTTAATCTCCCTAAAGCTCGACTTGTGCAGAAACATGTGAAGCCTTTTCTTTTGTAGCATGTGACCTCTCGTTTGGTAGCCATTACTTCAACTAAATGTTTTCTGCAACCACTGATCAGTCAATCACATCTGTATTAGTGGATGTTGGCCCACACCTCCTTGCAGAACTCAGCCAGTTGACCGAGGTTGTTAGGACATTTGCCGTGTGCCTCCCACTTCAGGTCTGGCCACAACATTTAAATTGGACAGAGAGCCTGACTTTGACTAGGCCAATAAAAACTGAACCTTCTTTCTTTTAAGCCATTCATTGGTGGATTTGCTTGAATGCTTAGGGTCGTTGTCTTGTTGCATCGCCAATTTTCAGCCCAGCTTCAGCTCTCTGACTTATGGCAGGAGATTCTCTTCAAGAAGTCTCTTCTTTGTTGATGGGTCAGAGAATTCCCAGAATAATATAGAGTCACACTAGCCCAGAGGCAGAAAAGCAGCCTCAAACCTTCACAGTTCCACCACCATGCTTCACTGTTGGGAGGAGGTTCTTTTCCTGGAATTCAGTGCTGGCTTTTCTCCAAACATGTCAGCTTTGACTACCACCAAATAAATCGATTTTGGACTTCCAAAAGTCCTCTGGTTTGTCCAAACGCTCTCTAACAAAGTTAAAGCGGGCAGCTTTGTTCTTTTTTGAGAGCACAGGCTTCTTTCTCGCAACCCTCCCATAAATGTCATGCCTGTTGAATTTGTCAGATTGTAGGCACATGAACATTTACCCCAGAGGTCTGCAACGCTCTACAGGTGATGTGTTGGTTGACCTTTACCTCATTTATTCTTTTTCTGGTGCGTCTTGATGAATTTTGATGGGCATCCACTTCTAGGCAGAGTTGTCGTCATGTTGAAGGCCCTCCATTTGTAAATTATTTGTGTTACAGGGGATGGATAGACGTGGAATCTCTTTAAGATGGTCTTATAGCCTTCCCCAGACTTAAGGGCTGTCACCACTTTCTTCCGGATGTCCTCTGATATCTCCTTTCCTCCAGTCGTTGTTTGACACTGTAGGGGTTTGATCGGCTTCCAGTCGCCGCTAGTCAGCATTGGGCAACAGCTTTCCTAAGGATGTTTCCGAACCCTAATTTGATCTATTGGTCTGCTTAACTGACTAATTAAGCACCCATATGCGTTTCACAAGAATCTCTTACACACTTGACTTTACAATGCAGCTGGGCCTTCACTTACTTTTGCTTATACAATAATTCATTCGTTCATGTAGTTGTTTTAAGCTACTCACAAAATCCCCTCTAAACAAACATACGAAAATGATAGACATAGGACATTTAATTGATAAAAGTAAACAACAAATCTCTGAACAGCTTAAGGGGTTCACAAACTTTCAAGCCACACTATGTGCATATCGCACGTACGCGCCAAAGGAAAACAGCAATCTATGCCATGGTTCTTAAATTTGAGTCATTGGCAACTCGCTACTTCATGCGATACTCACCTCTTTCTCCAGTAGCTTCTGCTGTTTCATTTCAACCTGAAAGTGGCTCTTGTCCTTTTTTGAACTGTGAGCCTGTGTGGAAATGAGCGGACATGTTTACGATTTCAAGCAAAGTACATGTCTAAAGTATGGCATAAGGTGGTGGTCACTTACCAAGCCATCAACTGACATGGTCCTGCGCACTGGAGACATGGACACATCGTTGTTTACAAGTGGTCCAACTAAATCAGGGAGAGACAAATGCATAGGGTCAAATCACAGGACAGGCAAAGGAAAGGACATTTGTCACAACGTAAAAAAAAAAAAAGGCATCGGCTTCACTTAAAACAAGAGGATTTAAACCAGCAGCTAGTCTCTTACGTTTATGTGCTCTGAAGCGTTCTGCCTTGTGGAAAGAAGCAGCACCTTTCACTTCGTCAGCCTTCAGCTCGTATGTACCTGGTGGAGGAGCACAACCTGGAAAATAGAAATGGGAATAAATAAAAAAATAAAAACCAGACAAATCAAAAGCTTTACATAATGCCCTGATTTTGTTCACACTCCCACAATATAACCTGAGCCAAATACAACTTTGCTTAACTGACAGAAACGAAACCTTAAATAATGGTCTGCTATTGTAGGCTTTTTACTTAATGATAGCAATGGTTGTGAATTTTTGGATGCTTTTTTGATGAACAAGGTTGTAAAGAGTAATTATTTCGAAATTAATTTTTATACGACATTTAAGAGTAGAGAAACTCCTTCCTTTACCGTCCTAGCAAGAAACTGTAGCTACGTTAGGAGAGTTGCTATGCTAGGACAACTAGCGTTAGAAATGCCCAAGAACATAAAATACAATAAACGCACAAAGCAAGACTCAATTATTTTCTAATTAACAGACTGTAAGGTGCTTATTCGCTTTAAAACCCCATCTTCGTGACTAGCAGTGTAACAACACAAGCTCACTCGTTGAGGGTCTTTAGTTTTTTAGGGCACGAGCGTTCTCGATTCATGGACGTCACGTTCGATATAACTCACAATACCAATAACTTACATTGAAGTGCATGCTTAGTCAAGAAACTGTCCTAAAAGGGCTTTATTTACTTAACAGAGCACCGGAAAGGACTCATACTTACCGACATGTTCATTAAATCTTTTCAAAGGAGCCCTTGAGAACGACATGATTTCCACACTCGAAAAGTCAAACTACAGAGCAAACGATATTATTTTAGATTTTTTGAACAACTAGAAAAGGAAAACAAAAGTACTCTGCGGGCAGCGTTAGTCCAAGCAGCTTTAACAACTGCCGCGGAATTTTTTGAAACACTTTCTGCAGCCAATCCAAGCAAAAGACACGAATTGGCCAATAAGCATATCTCATTCCATGACGAAATCCAAAATCTGTCCAATCAGAAAGAAGATTTGCCTTATTTGTAGGCCGCCAATCAGGAAGCCTGTAGCTAATTACCCATAGAGCCAGGCTCACATAATGAATGTCTGAAAATAGTTTAATTTTGTCAAAAGTTCAACAAAATAAAATGTAAAAATAAATTTTGATTTACTTAGTAGTTACAAATTTAGTGAAAATGATACATTTTTGGTCAAATACTCCGTTTTCAAAATAGGTTTTTACTATTGCTATCAATTTGTTTACGTAAGAAAAATCACAGGGAACGGAAGAAAAGGGCTCATGGGAACTTCCACACAGACACTAGAGGGAAAGTTTTCCAGAAAGTTCTGTGTTAATGCCACTAGAGGGCGGGCGCTCGCGTCTCCTCCAGCTTTCCACGCGGTTCGAACCTCATTGCTTGCCGTAGCCAGACTGTAATCACAACACGGAAGTGACAAAATGCAACCTGGTTTGAAACTGCATTTATTCTTTTAAGAGTGTCCCGATGAATATGGTTTCTGTTCGGTGCTCACACAATTTATCGACGTTTTAAAATCAAGGTGTAGGGGTCGCTAATCTTGTGGCGCGCGTCAACTTTGCTTTGGGCGCGCGCGGATTAAGGTCAGGTATGTAGTGGTGCCATATGTAGTGTATGCTTTCAGACGGCCAGTTAAGCGTAGAAAAACATTTAGTAAACTTTACCACTAATAATAAAACAACGCCTATCTATCACCATGAAGCTGAGCGTATCAGTGTTCTCTGCATTCTGTCTCACCATTGAAATACTCGGCATTGCCCTTTTCTTAAGAGGGTTTTTCCCAGTTCCTATCAAGTCGTCTTTATCAACAATGAGCAATTTATCGGATCTACCAGCAGAACCAGTAGTAGGTAAGGAAAAGCTTTTAGTACTAAGATGCCCTGTTTGAAATCCGTTGTGGTTAACATTACATATACATGGCGTAATCTGGTCCTCTTCATCTTCAGTTCTTGTGTTCTATAGAATATCAATAATGTCAAAATTCTAATTCAGATCCTATTTATCACGTACAAATACATGCAGTGAAATGTTTTTATTCCGCATATCCCAGCATATGAATTTGAACGCTGGGGTCAGAGCGCAGGGTCACCCAGAACAAACGGCGCCCCTGGAGCAAGTGAGGTTAAGGGCATCGCTCAAGGACCCAATGATGGTAGCTTGCCTGGTGCGAGGCTTGAACCCCCGACCCTCTCATAACTGACCCAGAGCACTGACTTACCATTGAGCCACCACATCCTCGATCATCAGCATTGTCTTTTTTTTTTTTGCAGGAAGTAGCCCGAACTCGACCAAAGTGCCTCCTCCATTATTTAACAGAGTGGTCATTGTGCTAATAGATGCATTAAGAGATGACTTTGTCTTTGGACCCACTGGCCAGAGGTTCATGCCTTACACCCGAAACCTAGTGGAGAAGGGATCGTCTCATAGCTTCGTTGCTAAAGCCAGACCTCCGACTGTCACCATGCCTAGAATCAAGGTGAGACTGTCTAAATAATTGTGTAGAGATCCTGCTGTTAACCGTATGTTTAAAAAAAAAAATTTTTTAATCCGATCCAGAGTTGGTTCTGTGCTGTAGTTTCTGTCTGTTTAGTATTTTCCACATTTCTTTTCTGTAATTGTGTTTGGGGTAGTTTGCTGTTTTCCAGCTTCCAAGAACACAAGTGAGAATGAGTCTACTTACACGAGTGTGATAACCTGATATTCTGTCATATATTCCGATCAGGAGTACGCCATGACTTTATCATGATCCGAACCCTTTTGTGTGAACTGCTGAAGATGATTATAGAGTTCCTGAACGCCTGCAGTTAGTGTCCCAGTTCAACCTAAAGGTGTTTAAAGGGGTTGAGGTCCTGGCCCTGTAGTTCTTCCATACACCTTTAACACAACATGTCTTTATGGAGCTCAGTTGCTTTGTGCACAGGGACATTGTCATGCTGGAAGAGTGGTTGAGCGTCTTACTTCAGGTGAACTAATAAAAAATACTGAAACGTTCTAGACAACTGTGTGCTTTCAACGTTGTGGTAGCAGTTTGGGGAAGACGCACTTATATGGATGTGCTTTTAAAGTGACCATAAACTTTTGGCCTTATAGTCTATGCACCAGTAGTGCATGGCCACCTGCTATGTGTGTGCCAGCCTTTCACTGAGTGTCCAGCAGATAGCAGTAGAGCCTTTATTACTGAGCGTAATATTCAGGCTCATATCATTCCAATGTTTTCACGTTTTACGTCCTGCAGTATGGAACATCCGTGGCAGTAAATCATCTCTGTAGCTGCCTGATCTGTTTTGCGCTTTCAGAGAGATAGAACGTACACCGGTTGTGTTTTTCAGACAGTGATCAATATTTTAATAGCGAGCTATTTCGACTGGCTGACTCCTCTGACTGGTTGGTGTTACATTCAGATGGAAGCTGAATGAAATGACATGACAGCACCTGCATTGATGATGGTGACTTACTCTGTACGCATGATTTCTTCTTCATATTTTCATATCATGCTGCTAAATCCTCAAAACTAAAAGTTAATTTTTTAAAATGTTTTAACACTAGGACTGGGCGAGGACTGATGAGGTCCTATTGCTTTATATAATAATTTTGTCATACTTATGTTATAAAATATCACAGTATTGTAAAAATATTGGTAAATAATATACTAGCCAATTCGGTGGCAGAGTGGTTAGCACGCCTGCCTCACAGGATGGGTTCGATTCAAAGTTCAAAGTTTATTGGTCACATGTACATTATACGTGGTACAACATACAGTGAAATGCGTTGACGACTAACCGAAAGTTTGCTATAGGTGGGGAGGGGGGGTAGGTTACATATAAATAATATTACCAGTGTGTAATGTGTACACGACAATGAATATAGTACAGACAGTTATGGGAAGACACTAGTGACAGTATATACTGTACTAATTCATGCCCAGAGTGTTTCTGTGTGGCGTTTGCATGTTCTCTCCGTGCTTGAGCGGGTTTTTCCCTGGGTACTCCGGTTTCCTCCCGCCTCCAAACACATGCGATTGGGCGTAGGTGAATTAGCTACCCTAAATGGTCCATAGGAGTGAATGTGTGTGTGAATGGTTGTCTGTCTCTAAGTGTTAGTCCTGCGATTAACTGCCGATCGTACAGTGTGTATCCCGCCTCACATCCGAAGTTAGCTGGGATAGACTCCAGCGCCCCCACGACCCTGAACAGGACGAACCCAATGACAACGAATAAATTAGTAAAAAGAACTTATAATTTTCCAATTATAAATGAACATTTTATAAACAAAGTTTCATTATTTTTAGTTTTGCTTATTACAGGATTTGTTGATTATAGTTTACAATGTGCTGTAAAAATATCGTGACATGGCATTTTTGTTCGAACCTAGCGTACTCTCATGCGCC
>JAOUQX010000030.1:14018844-14031898 GCA_028566295.1 Liobagrus marginatus
GGGTCGGGGGTTCAAGCCTCGCACCAGGCAAGCTACCATCATTGGGTCCTTGAGCAAGACCCTTAACCTCACTTGCTGTACATTCTGGCTGACCCCAGCGTTCAAATTCATATGCTGGGATATGTGGAATAAAAAACATTTCACTGCATGTATGTGATAAATACGATCTGAAATGAGTATAGTAAAGAGCCAATGAACTGCAGTAATACACTATTCTGACTGGCATATTAAATCATGTAAGATAAACAGGCCTGGATGTTGCACTGATTTTTGTTAAGAACTCCAGACGCTCCTTGACTAGAAATTGATGGCAAAGTTAAATGTATTCATATTTTAAACCAAACTGGAATTTTGTCACCACAGTAATCAAAACAAATAGTAATAACAGTTTAACAAGAAATAAAACAAAGCAAGATTTATGATAAATGACTTCTAATTGTCTGATACAGAATAAACGTAGACCCTTAAAATATAACCGACAATGAGTTTAGTTAAAGAAATAACGCCAACCTCCTTTTTTTTTTTTTTAATTCTAACCTTTATAAAAAATAGTATGGCATTTTCCAGCGATACTAAAGTGAGGTACAAACAGATTGTAGAAAGAATCCTTTTTTTCTGTAGGTTAATTGACTAAGGAAACATTTCAGTCGTCTCCATACGCCTCCATACAATTCTCTTCCAAATGAACCTGTGAACAGAAACTGCGAGTGACATTTTCCTTTTGATCTGATTTGCTTCGTCCGCTGTAGTGATCTGTCATGAGACAAGGCATCTCATTGGCCAGAAGCTGAAGACAACAACAATAGATAGCTCAAGATTAAACCTAAAGGGTTCACAATTCTGTCATGATTTTACTTGACGTATCGGCGTAGAACACAACAATAGCTGGTAAAGCAAACGACAAAAACAATCAAACAACCATGCTAAGTATGTTTAAAGCTGAACCATTAAATCTGTTCTGTTGGGATATTTTGCTAAGACAAAAACTCCTACAATCTTTTTAGATTTTACATATACTAGAATAAAAAACATGAAAACAGTTTGAATAACATTTTGAATCCAAACAGGGATTTTCATGTCAATGAACTATAATAAAATTATACAATAAAACTTGTCATTTTAAAGACATAAAAGATATTCAATATGTTTGCGTCATTTATTAGATGGGTCATTTTGGAATATGGCTTGATATTACACAATCACAAGTTTTCAGGGAATAAAATACTGGAGTTTTAGTGGATAAAACTATTTTTAAGGATAACAATGTAATTTACAAGTAGGAAGAGATCAGTAACATATAGGACCTTACTTGATACACTGTGAAGAGGACAAAAAATAAAAATAATCTGAACAGCAATTTAGTTAGCCACAACGAAAAAAGGTTTATAAATTCAGCAGGGCTGAAGGTTTCATCCGTCGCGGTCTACAGGCAGGTGTATGCCAACCGATCCAGTGACCTTCATCAACTCTCACGTCATTCCCGTCTGCGACTTATCACCATGTCTGCAGGCTATTATAAATATCCTCAGTGACTTAAGACAAAGTCCTTTGTGTGCGTGCTGTTGGGATTAGTTTCCGATACTTATTCCTTCTGTTTATGTTGTCATGCTAACATAAGCTAGACAAACACAAGTTAACATTTTGATAAAGAAATAAATTTGGTGTCGCTCAGGGGGCACGGTAGCTGAGTGGTTCGCACTCCTGCCTCACAGCAAGGTCATGGGTTCGATTCCAATGCAGAGTTTGCATGTTCTCTCTGTACTTGCGTGTTTCCTCCTGCCTCCAGAGACATGCAATGGGCATAGGTGAATTGTTCCACCCTAAATTGTTCATAGGAGTGAATGGATGGCTTTCTCAAAGTGTTAGTCCTGCGATTAACTGCTGATTGCCCAGGGTTTACCCCACCTCATGCCCTAAATTAGCTGGGATAGGGTTTAGTGCCCCGGCGACCCCAAACAGGATGAGTGCTGGATAATGAATGAATGAAATAATCTGGTTAAAAGCCAATTACTGTATATAGCATTTATATGCAAACGACGCCTTTCCAGTTATTACATCACTGGAGGCATAAAGGTTATAAGTCAACCATTAGACTTAAAACAAATGGCTGAAGGTGTGTACACGTACTTGCACATACAATCTCCTTTCCTGGCACTTGATATACTGTAGATTCTTATGAACGTTAAAACATTCAGCAGTGACGAATTGATTCGACGCTTAATGGTTGCTACACAAAAGGTTTCCCTAGCTCCAAAAACTGCCAACAAACCTGCTATAATGCATTCAAAATTCTGATTATTAATACATTTCTGACTGGTTAGTATGTATAATTTAAAATATTAGAAAAAGGCAGCTACATATGTAGACACATTGGTAAATTAGCTTCATTAAAAAAAATTTTTTTTGTTATCTTAAAGACAGTCACAAAATGTAGACAAACATAAGTCAGTGACCAAGTCATGTCAACTTAACAGGCCCCGGTGGTTGAATTGTTTTTGTTCATCCAAGAAACAGCACGGCCAATGATAAGACTTCTGAAACAAATGAGTTTTACATGAGCGTTTAAATGAAACCAAAATTTGCCAAATTGTCACAACACTATTCCAAACAAATATTGACAGTTGAATATTGTCATAAAATAAAACAAGAGGTCATGTATAAATGATCTTTAATGTCTTATACACTCAAACACATATATCCTTATAAGATAACCTCAAACTGGGTTTTGTTTGATACCACACAATGCCAGGCTCCTGTGTTCTAATTCAAAACGTTATAAAAATAATATGAGATGTTCCACTGGTACTGGGGGTGTAGTACAAACGGTTTTACCAAAATAATCTTGTTTTCTGTAGCAGAGAAATCATTAAAAAGGCATGCATGATTGCCATGCAAGAGGATTAATAAAAATCCATTGAAGTCAATTTATTTCAAACCTCTTATTGCCAACCTTGTTTTCATATGTTTACTGAACACGCCTGCTTAAGTTAAGTCAGTGTAATGCCTTGTTCTTCTTGTTTTAAGGACATTGGTTGAACTCCAATCAACTTTCCATCAGCTAACTTGAGTTAGGTGTCCACACTCATGAGTCTTCCTCTAGATCCAGGCCATATTTCTCGATGTAACGTCTACAAAAAAGGGAAAGAAAAGGACAACTTTAGTAATTCAACATTTAAATGACCCAACAACGTTATACTTTATCTCGTCGTAGGAATAAACTTGAATGAAAGTGCAAGAAGGCGCTTCAAAATAATTATATCGACATAATTATATAGTCCTTCTAAGCTCTTTGCTTTATGAAAACTATGAATGCTCACAGGGAAGTTGCTAATCGGCTTTTGGTAGTACAGCATGTGCTTCTGCTTGCCAGTGTTAGGAATCTCTTTAAAACGCTTTCAAACTTGCACTGCATCCACCATCGCTTTCGATGCTAATAGCCTTCCAAAAATGTTCATCACTTCACCGAAAACAAGATCAACCTAGCTTAATGTTACAATATTTTTCTGATCATATTTTACCTTCTTGCATAATCGTACAAGGCTTCTTTTCTGTCCTGTAAGGACATGTGTCTGTCCGTTGGTGATTTCCCAAAAGATTTGGCAGCTGTCTGTAGATTCAACATAAGAGGAAACAATCAGATTGAAAGAAATATGTCTAAACAAGCATGGACAAAACCTGAACAAAGGCATAGACAAGACAAGCAGGTTCACCCAGTGGTAAGTACTTCACGAACATACAAAGGACTTTTTTATTCATTATAAAAACCGATTAGACTAAAGGCTCTTAAAACACTTACAGTTGATATAAAAAAAGTCTACACGCTTGGTTTCTGTGATGTTAAAAAACAGTAAGACCGCATTATTGTAATTTCAGAACATTTTTTCTTTCATGTGGCCTATTAAGGGTGGGTGGGAGATACAGCACAGATTTGCAATCGGATTCAGGTACGGGCTCTGGCTTGGCCATTCCAAAACCTTATTGTTGCCATTCTTATGTTGATTTGGATGTATGCGTGCCACCCTACCCTATTGCCCAGACATATGCAGAACACGGAAGATTACTGTCCCATGTACTACACAGCCAGTATTTGCCAGAAATTCAAGCAGAGCCTTTATTGTTGTTGTAAGTCTTGGCAACCGCTCTGACCACTTTTCTTTTCATCTTTATGTAACAGTTTATGTAACAGTGTTAGTCGCCAGTAGGTCGGGAAATTATTTTTCGAGCTAGAACAATGCAATGAAGTGAGAACGGCAGTGAGTTTTTAAAGAGATTCGTCGTGTCTGATGAAAGCTAATTAAAATATAGCTACAAGCAGCAATCAACGGGGTCAAGCCCAATTTGTAGTAATAAAAGATTTGCATAAAACACCCCTAGATACTAACAATTCTCTCGCTTCTGATTCTTTGGCTCATGCCGATTCAAATTCATCGTATAATAAAGAAATCTAAAGAGACCACGTTTATTATATTAGACCGAAATATACAAGAGGGCTATAATTAATCGTAACTATAACATAAATGTATCGTTACATTGCGCACAAGCGCAGAGCATCAAAATATAATTATAAAAAGCCAAAGTTGAATAAAAGATTTTGTTTATTTTAACACCAGTAATTGGAGATTGAAATAGTAATAATCAACAAATCCGACGATGCGGCTTTCACATCAATCTGGCAACATGTCATGCTGGCGCTGATCTGCACTGTATAGAAGAGAATCAGCGATCATCAACTGCGCTACAATTCAACTTGTAATAATATGAATTCTATCTTTACTATGTGTCGTAATTAAACTAAAACAAATTTATTGTATATGAGGTGAGCGCTTTGCTGAATTACAAACCTCACAGCGATGGTCCATTCACACAGACACACAAGCACGGAATGAAAAGAAATAAAAGAAATTTAAGAAAGATATGTCGTATCGGTGTGTTCGTAACTATCGTGATATCTGCAACATTTATATAAGGAACTAATACTTTCATAAGTAATGAAGGTTAGTGCGTTTATTTCTGCGTGTTTATAGCATAATTATTAGCATGTGACGTATGCGCTAAACTAAAGCTCTGAGCTCAGCTCTAAAGCTGGATCCATAACTTAAATACACGTTATAACTAAACGGAATAACTTGTTCATTTTATCCTACCGTCTTCCAGGTTATTTGTTAACATTTATAGCATGTCGTAGACAAAATGCATACACTGTTTACACACGGAAACGCTGCTGTGTTTTTGTCGTTGCGTTGCCATGACCGCAATGTGACGTGGCGGTTTTTATTCAACGTTTACAATCTTTTACATAAAATATATTTTTACTCGCAGGTCCTAGAAACCTCAAAGTTGGTACGGTAGCATATCATACATAGTGTGATCTCCTGGCAGGCTATTTTTCACAACTTTTTACCGAGAGGTTCTATGGGGTGCCATAGACTCCCATTCAGAGGAATAAGAAAAGCTTACGTAATAAAATCATACGAATACAATAGGGCTCCCACCCTAATAATCTTTGCTAAGGCTTTGTTGTTGGTTGTTGTTTTGCCATACGTAACCAGAGTGAATCATATAATAGGATACAAATGGGCGGATAAGCTCAGAACAAAGAGAAACTGGCTTGTATTCAACTCAAAGTTTTAAGTGGCGGATCTCCGGCACGCAGCTGTGGTTTGGCATTTTTAAAAACTTCCTACTACGTTGAGCTGAGATTAAAGCCCTGAGCAGATCAGTTTTCTTAATCCACTGAATTTCTGACTGTTTCTGGTCTCGCCAGCAAACATTCTAATATTTGTTTGAAATATATTTTTTGCATCAAGGAGCCGCTATTAATATGTGCAGTATTGAGATGAGTTTTTAATGAGCGCTCGTGGCTCACTTTTGATTTCGTGATCACCAGCTCTCGGTGTAAATAGGGCATTGCTTAAAAATTAATCAAATCAATTAATCTGTTTGATTTATTTATTTATTTATTTTTTTAAGTAAACCAAGTACAAATTAAAAAACATTGCAAATATGTTTATTCACTCGATTAGTAACAACTGCCTGTTTTTGTAAAGAGCCGATAAAAAAAACCCCCCAGTAAATTTGATTTTGTAAAATGTATTACCGGCCATTGGCAGGTGTGGCAAGAAGTTAGTTTTATATATGGGTTCATACCCAGCTGGTTGCATTTGATAGCCAGCAAAGATGCATATTTGAAGCATGTGACTAGAGAGATCAAATTGCATGCCACTCCTGCAGCAGACAGTAACAGCCGGCAGAAATGTGCCATTTATTTAGCTTTTTTTTTTTTTTTTTTTCCCACAAGATTTATTTTTTGTTTTTTTTTCATGCCTTTATGGACAGGACAGTGGTGAAATGAAGTGGGTGGGAGAGAGTGAAGAAAGGGATCGGAAAATGACCACAGGCCAGACTCGAACCCGGGTCTGCCCGCAATGCAATAGCACTGGGTATATGTCAATGCGAGTGCGCCATCACTGCGCCACTCCGCCGACTACTTTGACTGGGTATTAATCAAGTGTCCTAAATTATAAGCCATTAAAGTGCGGGGCTATACATATTATATACATGTATGAAATTGTATTATTTATTTAATACTCTGGCCTTTGTCGAGAAATTATAGATGGCCTGAACGATTGTAACAAAGTTCAGCATTATTTTACATGGAGTGTTATGTTATTATTATTATTATTTTTAAAATCCATTATTTTAAAAACTTTCGGTTAATTAATCGGTTATTGGCACGTACCGGCCAACCTAGCGATTGTTATCGGCAAAAGTCAAAATCGGTCGACTCCTACTGTATATACTAATATCTTGTAAGGACCAAGCATGTTATAACTCATCTAGTGTTGATTATAAGAATTATATTAATTATAAAAGAATATACAGGGACCAGTATATATTTATACTTTATTTTGCTTTGTTATGGACAAAAGAAAACAACAACGATATGTTCTAAAATAAAAGGTTAAAAAAGGTTTTGGTCATGTTTCATTCCTCACCTATAGTTGAAAACTAGTTTGGACAACATAAAACAATGGTTAAAAAAAAAAAAGGGTTATTCTTTTCTAACGCCATCAGATCATTGAAAACTGCTATAGTCGCTATCTAACATAAAGGAACAACTTTCTTTATGTATCACACTGGAATAAAAAGAGAAACTTTTTTTTTTTTAAAACAGTACATAAACTGGTAATGCACCAGTTACTTAGTACACAGACACATAGCGACGCATATATATATAGTGAAAAAGTGAGATCAGTTAATCCTTCTCACCTTTTGATTAGGTGATGGAGCAGGAACTGAAGGCATGGTGGCAGTTAAAGCCTGTGATGGGCCTGATGGTGCAGCTTCTGAGGGTGTTGTATGGTACTGCCCAGTGCTCTCCAGCAGGTTGGTTATTGTTGTATCCACACAGTTTGTTTGCACTAAATATGTATATACAGATATATAGAGTATGTATATAGACCAACACAAATGGGCTACATAAAAGACTTGTTAAAATGCACAATGAAATCCAACAGCATCATTTGTGGGTTATGAGACGCATAGAGTTGCTTATGCCATTTTGTTTGAGGTTAGTGCGCATGTTGTCATAAGGAATAGTTAAAATATCTTACACAGATCTCGGGTGATAACGCCAAGAGGGATATCTGGTAGCACTTCCTTCACCTGTTGTGCCATTTGCACCATTCTAGGATCCTCTGCCTCAGTGTTAGAGCTCAGGAAACCCTGCGCCACATTACGGGGTCTGGCACCCAGATCTTTGTAGAAAAACAGTACAATTTAGAATTATGAAAAGGTTTTCCCCATCGAGTGTATAACAATTTAGCAAAAATTATTTTATCTTTTTTTTTTTTTTTTTTTTTTTTTTTTTTAACATGAGCTAAACATGAGCCTTATTCATGTCAGTACAGTTTCAGTATTCTACAAAGTTTCCTCTAAATGAACCTGTACATACCCAGGTGTGTGGTATGGGAAACGGTGTGCCTTTTTCTTTTGATGTGCTCAGCTTTGTCTGCTTTGCTGATCTGTGTCGAGGCGATGCCGATCTCGTTGGCCAGAAGCTGAGGACAAGAACAATAGGTAAAACAAGATCAAACCAAAACAGGTCTTTATTTATCCAAGTATTAATTTCATGTATTAGTTACAAAACAAGACAGTGTATAGTGGAAAATATGCACAAGAATAAAACAAACATACTTCAAGAGTTAAAAAAATAAATAAAATTGGGGTAATATTAAATATTAAGAGGGAATATATATAAAAAATATTATTGGGAATATTTTGAGGAGATAAGGAGCGCTATATATTTACGCAACAGCTACTTTTGGTTCACTAGTTAGATCGGTTAAGCAGCTTTCCCAGAGTGCCTTTAACAATTTAATGTGTCATCGTGTCCGTCACTTTGTCCGTGTTCGCCAAATTTCCACTTACTAGTTCAGAAGTTCCTACAGTAGTATTAACATCATAGGTGGGCATGGTGAACGCTACTCCAGAAGACCATGAAAAGACATAAGGGATTATCAATTTCATCTAAAGTTAGCTAGTTGAGGCACTATAAAGTAAATTCTGTTTCCTCAAGATTTCTTTTGGTTACATGTTCAAGAATTACAAGAACAATTTGGCTGTATTGTGCCCAAAATGTAACTTCTGTGTAAAAGCACCACCGCGCTTAATATCTGCACAGGTTTTTCATTAATGTCTACACACTTTGCTCAAGTTGCTTCATGGGGATGTGGTATTTTTTTGTTGCCAGGTTTTAGTGGAAAAGTTATGGGTAAAGCACAGAGTTAAAATGTTATGCTTAGGTCACAGTTGAAATTTCATTTCTCTACGTGGACAATACGTGGCATTAGGGAAGAATTTTAGACCTTCAGAAAACTGGTTTGGGCCAGATTTATGGCAATGAGAATAAGACTGGAGTGTCCCAAAACATAGATAAACCTTCTCTTCAGAAGGTGTGTTGTGAACCAGAATGTCTGGTCATCTATGTGTGTGTGTGTGTGTGTGTGTAAGAGTGTTTGCATAAAAGGAGACCCTGGCTGTGTGTGTGGGTGTTGCTCTGAAACATAGCTCCACGCTTGTATCAGATTGTGCACCCGCAGATCTGAGAATTGCCTTAATATCGTTGTTAAACTGCCTCTCCGACTGATCTTGTCTCCATAATACATCAAGGTTGGATTTCAACGACAAGGTATTTACAGCAAGTTGTCAGCCAGAATAATGTATAAAAACTATAAAATAAATGTAACTAATTTGGAAGTGCATTTGCTGCCTTTAATCGCTACAGACTTTGAAAAAAAGACGTCAGGACTTGCAAACCGATGTTAGTCATTTCCGTCTTTATGATATTAAGAATAAAACACAGTACGTTGTTATGATCAGCATAATTGTCTTTAATCATAAATATATAAAACATGCTGTTAACATAGAGTATATTGACCTTAGACCTTAAATCTAAGCAGTCACGTGCCCCCCTCGGTTTGAAAGGGCAGGGCGCCTCTTATCATCTCGCCATCAATCAGCTAATCACTGAGAAATACTGCTGCCTACTGAAGAATACAATATTATTTATTTTTTACATAGTGCTATTTAATTCTTTCCGGAAAAATAAAGTGTTTACAAGACCTTATACTGTTTAAAAAAAAAAAAAAAAAAAAAAAAAGCCTAATAAACAAATATAAAACAGTTCACTCTTCCTACGAATAATATTAAATCATATTATGTATTATAAAAATGTTTCTATAACAGCTGCAAAAAAGTAGAATATGTTTATAATAGTAAATGACCAGCTCCATAATAGTTTATGATCAGCTCTACTTCCATTTAAAAATGCGATAATTGCAGCCGTTTTGTAAAATGCCACAGCACCATCTGGCGGTAATTTTGTGAATGGCTTTGAAATATGACCGGCTTATTTTTGCCGCAGCGGATAACACGGCAGTAATAGGCATTCTGGTTGACTACTATCTGCATATGCCCGAACAAAAATATACATATGTATATGTAAGGATAAATTTGAAAGGTACCTCTTGGACTCTGTTGGCAAATTCTTGATGTGATTCGTCATCTTGTCGTTGCACTGGAGGAAGCCACCTGTTTATAAAGAAGAGTGGGGGATTTAAATGAAAAGCTCCTGTTCACAAAGGGTTTTTAAATCATACTCCAAAGAACAGAACTTGATTTAGGTACTAATTGCCTATGAGTAAAGTTCATTATGTATAGATCTTAATAGCCATTATAAATGTAAGAAATGTGCACAAATTATTTATTAATGAATTAAATTCTAAAAGCTTAGAAGAAGTAAAATTTTATTCTAAAGAATAGAAGTAAACGACTAATTAAAAAGCAACAACAAAATTCTACAAGTATTAGTAAAATAGTAATAGTAATATTTAGTACCTTACTTGATACACTGTGTACGGGACAAAAAACGTCCACAGCAATTCAGTTAGCCATGAAGATTCGGTGACATTCTAAAGGAAGAAAAATAAAAATTGCCACCAGATGTGGTTTTGGAAATTCGGGACAGCTTGAGATCTCCAGCCTGCCATCCTCTCAATCTGCACTCTACATCTTCTACTGTCATGAAGTTAAACTTAAAGTCCCATTCTTTAATGTTTGCACTTCCTATGGTGTTACGTACTAAATTCCAACGCCTATAAATATTGCACCTAGACCATTTCCAAGCATACCACTGTAAATTAAATGATTCTCCTCTCATTTTTCTTTAGTTGTCTGCTCCATCTATTTGCTACATTCATGTTGAAGACTGAGAAATCATCTAGAGCCATTTAGAATATTTGAATGTATAAAAGAACCGATGCGGTAATTCGAGGGTGATTTTCATCTTTATAGTTCCTATTTTCCTAAAGCAACAAACTTTAACTTGACTTAACTAAACCTGACAAAAGGAATAAGCTGTTCCAACTGTTCAACTGGTGCGTTACTATTATTATGATGGATAAAATGATGTTTATGATCTCATTTAAACATTGTGTGTTCCGAATTTTAGCCTTTATGAATGAGAAGGTATATTGTAAAGGCATATGTGATGTTTATTTTACTGTATTCTAGTTTTTAAATGCGCCAACATATTTAGAAACTAACAACTTCAGTATAAGTGAGAAATATGCTACTAATTTGGAGTGATTATGGCTATCCATATGTAGTTTGTAGGAATAAATATTCAGCTTTCACGTTTGACTCCACAGACCACAACAAAACCCTGTTAATCAATTTACTAACAACGTTAGAATTGTGGAATGCTACAAATACACAAGCTGAGAATTACGAATATGATGATCATTTTGCTAATATTTACCACAGCTATGAAGGGCCTCTTCACCCTCAAGGCCACAGGCTGTACAGTATCTGCCACTGAGAAAGGCCAGGAGCTAAGATGAGTAAGTGAATGTGAAAGAGGGAACGAGAGAGACGTTGGTTACTTTTTATTTGACACATTCAAACAACTATATATACACACACTACTAAAAACAACAGCACCATTGATCTCTTCAAAGTGAAGAGACTTGAAAACCCACAGGAACTAATATTGTAAGGAAACAGCACTGATACTGGTCTTCGCAACAAGTGCACGTAGTCGGCTCACCTGAACCTTAGCAGACCGGCACGCCCATTGGTTGTGTCTTCTTCTGGGAAGAGTAGTAATGGCAGAGCTTCAGGAACACAGCAATACTCACGAAGGGCTTGCGAAAGCTCAGCTCTGCTGCCTGTGACAGTGCCCAGCTCCATGAAGCCCCGTGCCCAACACACAAACCCTGAAGGGCCCGCTAACAGTGGCTGGAAGAAAATAATTAGAGGATTTAAACGAAATTTGTTCCAGCTATGACGTCATTTATTATTTGTTCAATGTATAACTGGAATATTATCTGAAGACCATCAATCGCCATTGAACAATACTATTCATATGTATACTGCATTTCCCTTTGAAGTTTTTACTCTCCCTATTTTGATAAACCAAATAATACAATTTGCATACATACATTAACATCAATGAATATTATACTATTTAAATAGTAAGATAATATACATATCTTGCCATGGAAGTCATTTTGTGAGTAAACTGAACTAAAAGATTCATGACTGTCCTTTATGAAAACAGAACCCGTCTAAGGTTCACGCCAATTTTATTTATTTATTTACCGCATACAATCATGTGACGGCTACTAACACTGGCATGCTGGGACAGAGTCAACAGTGCTGGTTTATGTCCGTGACGCCTATCTGACACGTGCCACCATGTGTCACAACTCACAATGCGCTTACACTGAACAGACTTAAAAAAAATAAAAATAAAAAATAAAAAAATAAAAATAAAAAAAATCACCGATTTTAAACAGATTTTAAAAAAATCCCCAATAATTTGGCGCAAGTCAAACAGTAAGTTACAACTGCTACTAAAAATGAACAGTGAGAGAAAACGAACGAAAAAAAAAATCAATGTTGGCTGTAACATACAAGAGGGCACAACTTGACTGCATTATGTTAGCACTTTGGAAATAACTGGAGATATGCAGAAAGCACTCACAGTGTGGCAAGAGGTAAGGAGGTTAACGACGTTGTGGTCAAACTGAGTTATGTGATTGCTGACGAACAACTTGACATTTTTGTCCCTTAAGCGCAGATTCTTCTGCTTTACATGCATGCCCAAAACAGAACACATGACTCGTACTATAAGCCTGAAACAGAAAGAGAACACAGATGCAGGTACATCAAGAAAAGCTCAAAATTATTCTATCGGGCCGTAATTAACAATACAAATACTAAGTGCAATTCAACATCATAAACTACAGGAAAAAAAAAAGTTATACTCAAATGTATTTTTCCCCCTCTGATACGCGACATTAAAAACACTGACAGTTAAAAGTAAAAATAATACATCTGAATGTAAGTAAATGTGCACAATATCATTTATAAGTTCTATAATAAAACGTATGTCCTAGCTGTAAACAAAAATGAGCAACGCAGACTTTTGAGCAAAGCTCAAAATATCGGCTGTATAAATAAGTACAGTTCCTGAAAGCGGCGACAAATC
>JAOUQX010000030.1:14145353-14156781 GCA_028566295.1 Liobagrus marginatus
CCCAAGTTTGCGAATGAAAAATGGGGGGGTCGACTTATACACCGGGTCGACTTATACACCGGCATATACGGTACATATAACTGATATTCAATGAAACATCTTTAGACAATGTATCTTAGGCATTATAGCTTCCGCTACAAAGTCTAAAGTCATGAGGTCTTCTTGATAAATGTGTAGCCTTGCTCTTTGTGGACGAGCAAAGATTTAATCAATTTTATGGAAGAAATCGTAGCTCCCGAGTGTCCGTCAGGAATTAGTTTAATAAAGATATTGACTGAAAACAGTTCAACACAACTTAAACTGTAAAAACCACCAGAGCTGAGAGGCCCTAAATCTACTGATATTATTCTCTTTTTAATAGCAGGCGTAAAAAGCTTCACGTGTGTGTTTTAATAATCAACTGTACTTTTAAGGCACAAGTAGGTGCACTTGTATGCCTATGGAAAACGACCTCTACGTGCGTCTCAAAAGCAGCTGAATAGATAAGCATTAATAAACCAAGTTGGTTGCCTAAACAGTTCACGTACCCAAGGTTTAAAATAATCATGTGTTTTGCACATTGTTACTCAAATCAATTATCCATGAGTATTTATTTAAAACAACTGTGGAAAAACACTTAAACGTTTGCTTAATAGTAGTCTAATTCCAAATTAAACCATGCACTTGTTAACACTGGCTGTAAATTTCGAAACACTTTGTTGACTTTTCACTATTCATCCCCCCATTCAGAGGCATATGTATGAGGAGGAGCTAGCTTTGTGTATAACACACGAGATGTTTCACACTACATGCAGCCCGATTGTAGCTTAAAATGGACACAAACAGCTTAGCACATTACACATCCAAACATAGTTCTCACAGTGCTCGGATTAGTTCCGTCTCCTCCTAGGCAGATATCACCTATTGGTAATTTTGTGTAAACTGTTAAAAACAGTGTGTCAGCATATTTGCCATTGAACCCATTTATTATAAATGCTGTAATACAGTATGAAAAAAAAACCCCAAAAAGCTTCTCCGTCTTCTCGTCAATTAATACATTTTTCATATATACATTATAATAATGTTTGTTTATTTGTTACTTAAAGCTATGCCAGCTACCCTACCCATGAATTCTCAATTAGCTGGGAATTATGGTGACTCAGTGGTAAGGCTCAGGGTCAGTGATCAGAGGGTCGGGGTTCAAGCCTCGGACCAGGCAAGCTACCAACATTGGGCCGTTGCGCAAGGCCCTTAACCTCAGTCGCTCCAGGTGCGCCGCACATTCTGCCTGACCCTGCTCTCTGACCCCAGCCTTCAAATTCGTAAGTTGGGATATGCGGAATAAAAACTTTCCACTGCATGTCTGTGGAGGTGATAATTAAGATCTGAATTTGAATTTCGACTCTCTACTCATGCTCCTATTTATCCATTTCCCGTTAACATTTTCAAGGGCTAATATGGATAGACATTTCTGCCCCACAGAACTCTGAACTTCTGATTATATGGCAAATAGGAATTAAACATGGAGCCAACAGTATAGTAAATATATTATGTTGTCAATAATAAAGACATCAATAATAATACATTCCCTGCCGAATTAATGCAGTTTACTCATTGGCTGGTTTCTTTGCTGATTGATCATTGAAAAAATGTATTGCGTATTCATTATAACTGTGATTCATTAATTACTTCAGATTGTGCAGCCAAAAATGGAATTCATCTGTTTATTCTTATAAACCTGAATCTTTTCCACTCAAAAACAGTTTTACATCATATTGCAAACATTTTGCCCATCGTTTATTTTGAGGCTATGTCTCTGTTGTCACAAAATAATTTGTTGCCAGGGACATTGCACATCTCAACAGGCACGAGCAGTGATAAACTATAAATATTTTATATGCCATCGTTTACTGAGACTCGTTTGGGTTAAGAGTTTCTAACCGAGTATGAGAATTAAAGCATTAATACTGCCTTCTATCGTTAAATAGAACTCGGTGTGCTAGGACTGAGGATGTGGAATCTATGAATGACTCATTATTTTGTTACTGCTGTCTGTTGTGGGTCAGAATTACGCACGGTGAATATATTTTGTGCAAGTCTTAATGCTACTCCAATGATTAATAAGGATACGGGTCACTGGATCTAGGCAAAGAGCACATGGGATTTTAAGAGGCAATATTCTGCTTATGAAATTTTCCAAAGATAACCGTGAGCTCCATGCTATTACTTTAGGAACTTCCATAAGCCACCGTCCTATTATTGCTGCCTAGGAGGTAGCTACAACACACATCAAAGGGCATTTAATGGTTACTTGATGGTCTGTTTTCAATTATGCCTGTGTCATCACTTCCTTTACCCAATAGGCTAACCTGTCTTTAGACACTGAAATTCCTTTAGGTTGCACCCCAAAGCACACAGCGGGTTGATCAGCGACTTGCAAGAGTGTAATTACTACCCTATAGCTCTTGGGAAACCTCACTAGACACCAGGTGAGATAGGCATGTTGTAATGCTCGTTTTTCCCACAGCTCGGTGTTTGAACATTGGTCTGCGAAAAAGACGCAGTGAGATTTTTCAGCATGGCTGCGGTGTATAGCATACCTTAATTATTGAGACAGCTTTGTCTACCTGCATATAAACAGCATTGTTTCTGCAGGCGTCGATTGGCTGGCCTTCCACATATGAAAACAGACGCTCTCCCTGTTCGCACTATCTACATCGCAGCCAGATATCAAGATAGGGAAGTATGCATAGACCTCCATGTCCAGGGTAACTCTCACATTTTGTGGACACCCTGGGTGTTAAAACTAGCTTCAAAGGAGGGAGCTTGGTTTGATATGTCATGTTTTTGTGGCAACTGAGGGAACAGTCTACGCTCAACAGCAATTTGGAAAAGGAAACGTTCAGATCTATCTAGTCATCTTTGCTATTCAACTCTGTGGGAATAATGTACTTTTGCCGAGTGCCTAGGGGCAATCTGTTGCATCATGTGTTTTGGTCTTGTTTCAGACAGGACGAGGCAATGTTGTCATGACTGATAGCTTGAAGTGCTGCTGTAGGATCTCTGCGTCCCGTGATAAATAAATGTATTTCTGAGTAACAAGTGCGACATTATTCTGATCATACTTACTTCTGTATGTCATATGCCTTCTCCTGTCCGCACTATGTGAAGACTGTGTAAACCATATTGGCACCATAATCCTGGGCACTGATCAACACCATCACTGCACTGTATTTGGGCCAGGGCAGAAGAAACGGCTTGCTATTTTCCGCTGAAGTGCACGATAGGATAAGTGGTAGAAGCTTTACATACATCCCGCTTATTAATCAGCATTACTGATGGGAGATCCGGCCCTTAGGTCATGCACGATTTTTTCCTGTGCCATTTGGAACACCTTTAACACTGTCTGCATTGAGCCGTGCACCATACATCCACACCCATCTTAACTAACCTGGGATCCTGTTGCTCCTGGTAGCCCATTCAGTTCACCTAACAATAAAAAGGGCAAGTTAACGCATTATTTGCTTTAGAGAAGCTTGTCGTGATGAGTGCTAATTCGCTGGAACAGCCTGGAGCTGTGTGCGCGCGTGTGAGTGTGTTAGTAACGTATTTGTGTGTGGTATGTATCTGTGTCTCTGAGACCTGCTTATACATAAATGTTCAGAAAACTATAAAGTAATTTTAAAAATACTAATGATTAGACATTTCATCCATCACTGAAATATACACAATCTCTCTCTCTCTCTCACACACACACACACACACACACACACACACGCACACAGCGATTTCCGATGGGCCACTCCTCTGCCATTAGTCCTCATTAGGGTTTGGTGTTTGATGTTTCTGCAGACCCTGAGGACAGCGGAAACCCAGCACTCTGTGATTATTATGCGTCAGACAACCTTTTTCTTAACACTCAACACCCTCTGCTGTATGTCCATTGAGCCGTATTGTTGTTGAGACCACTGCGCGCAAAGTTACACAGGAGTCCATCAATGAGCTTGAATGAACTAGTCTCGCTAGTTTGGACATGTACAGCAGCGGTCTTTTTCACAAGATACAAAACATGTTGTTTATTGTACAGTGTTTTTTTCTGGCTCTTACAAAGCTGTAACGTACATTAGTGACGAAGTTGTCTTGTGAGTGAATTGATAAGAAACATACGGTGAATGACGTCGCTATTTCTGGACAGGTGGAAGACAATATACTAAAATACTTATCAACTCCTGGAGCAAAACTGATGTCTGCTGATTACAATAGTCTTCAGGATAACTGAGAGCCAATGCACGTCACAGCTACGTTTAATGTGACCGCATCAAAAACCTGATAGCAGTCTTCACTAAAACATTCTTAGCTTTAACAAGCCCTGGTTAGACATCGCTAAGATAGTTTTAAAGACACTTTCTTTTAGCCGTCATAGATAACTTAGATCAGGTCTTGAATAAAACTAGGTTAGCCTTGGAGTATTAATTTGCACATAAGCTTTATGATCAAGACTGATTCATTTGGTTCTTGTAAGCTGGTCAAGGAAACGTTCAGTAACTTTTGTTTATGACCTGGCAAGCAACTAGCAGAAGTCATTTAACACCTACTAATATGGCAATAAAATCTTCATTCATTCGCTACACAAATAAATCCATGCCGAAACGTTTTGGCTGGCTTTACTTCGGTGCACCGTGGATCAGCATTACTATATAAATAAACAGGCCACTACACTTTAACCCTACACTCGTCACAGCACAGTACCATAAATCATGGCCACGATGATAGTTATGATTCCCATCAGTGTTCCCAAATTCTGGCTCGCAAAATTCTGGAGTTTTTTTTTTTCTTTTTTTTTTTTTTCTTTCTGATCCTCACCTTCCAAAAACCTACATGAATTTGTGTGTCAAAGAGGACACTGTGATGCGCCTTGGCTGCTTGTCTATGTGTGCAGGGTGGACGATTACATCAAATGCTGGCGTGCTAGTGATTAAGTGTTGTCCCCTGGCATCTATAATCAGCGTCTGGCGTAAATTAAAAAGCTGGATGTACTCTGCCTATCAGCTGTCGTTTCTACACAGCTGTCCTCTTGCAAAAAAACAAAACAAAAAAAAAAATAACCCACCCAGCCAGCTTTATAATGACTGCACCACACCAGGCCTCCATGGCCCATAGCCAGCACTGTAAGAGCATATGTGTGTCTGTGTGAGTGCATGGCTATTTGTCCTTTAATTTGATACTTTGTGATCTCTGACACAATTTGATAGCCTTTGATCTCTGGTCATCTTTAAAATGGGAAGAAAGGAATTTCTTTTAGAGCTTTGGGCTAACATAGTAATTTAGTCAAGAATTAAGCTAAGACCTACAGACTTCTAGAATTAATTCTCATGCTTTTTCTCTTTTGATTTCGCTGATCTGTCAGTTGTAAAAACATGGCTCTGTCCATCAGTTAAACCCTGCAATCAGACCGGATTCCAGGCTGCACAGCATGTATAGACAGGCCATTACTTGTGTAATACACAAGCGTTTTGAATGTGCCATCCTTTATTATGGGTAGACTTTGTCAGATTGTGTAAAAAATTATTATTATTATTATTTTTTAATTTGAGTCAAAAAAAAAAAAAAAGGAGTAGGTTATTGTAACAATTGACATGTACCGAATATGAACTGTTATTTTCTAATGAATGCAAAATCTCATTGTTGCAGATAGATATAATTATAAAACATATTTATTGTTCTATACTTATTATTATTGAAACATTTGTCAGAAGTGGAAAATAGATTAATAAATACACATGCAAAATGATATGCAGCACTCCAGTTGATTCCATAAAAATCTGAGAAATCTATAGCAATAAGAGTGATAAAAGACCCCACTCACCCTAACAACGGACTATTCACTCTGTTACGGTCAGGGAAGCGTCTACGATCCTTAATGGCAAACACAGAGAGAATGAGAAAAAGTTTCTTTCCGCAAACCATCCGTGCCCTCAATCAGAATCTACATCTCATAAAATAACCAGACCACATCACATCTCTTTCTTTTGCTTTTCTTAAATTCTTCTCGCTCTTGCCCTCCTTCCTTTCATTCTACTGAAGACTCTCCTTCTTTCTTTTTTGCACACACACATGCAAAATGTGCACAAAATATACACGCACACCATATGTTTACAGCAAAATATGTACATGTATATGTTTGCGTACAACTATGTTTACAGCATTATATGTATATACACTATACTAATAGTGTATCATGCATAGAATGTTTACTAACAATGCATATTTTCAATTTTTTTATATTATACAGTAGATATTGTAGCATACTATTATCACCATTATTTACTACTTACTACTACTAGTATTAGTATATATCATAGACATATACAGACTGCATATAGATGTACATCTGTAATTTGCAATTAGTAACTACTGTACCTATTACCAAATATTTATGCAAACAACCCCCCTCTACAAGTCCTTCCCTCCCCCCTCCCCCACGTACAGCAAACTTTCAATTAGTCGCCAATTAATTTCACTGTATGTTGTACTGTACAATGTATATGTGACCAATAAACTTGAACTTGAAAATGTTCTTCAAATAAATGTCTACAGTGTGCCATATTTAAATAGTGATCAACACTTGAGGAATATACTTTGTGGAAAACTGCATATGCATTAGCCAAACATTTATTTGTAAGTTAATACCTTTTTTAGTAGTCCATAGTGAATTCGTTGTTTTCTACTGGTGATCTTTCTTTCTCTTTCATGTTTCTGTTGTTATGTGAACATGTGACCTTTTTTCACACTCTGGGGCATTGGGAATCAATGATCCCGACACTGAAAACAACTCCTTTATGTCTTCTCTTGGCATGGAGTCCCTACTTTCTTTGCTGCTGAGCGGTTTGGGCTTGTTCTCTCCTGCTTGGAAGCAATAAAAGGATAATTTGTACCCCGCCATATTTGTCAGAATGTGCTGTCATGTTATTCCAGTTTAATACAATTCCAGTACTCTTGCTTGTGTTGACTGGCCATTCGTTAATAGAACTAAATAGCACCTGGTGCTTTTAGGGTTAGTTCGATTGCAGTCACCGATTCCTCGCAACAAAACAGTGATGGCCCTTGCCATTGGGGTTTTCTTAACATAAACCAGGAATCAAGTTGTTGAGAATGGGACTGATGATAGGTCAGCAGTATTAAGCATTTTCCCTTTGCCAACGTTTCAATCGCTAATCAAATTTGTGTGTTCTAATTCTGCAAAAAAAAAAAAAAAAAAAACTGAAAGTAAAAGTAAAAGATAATGCTGTTTTAAGCTGAATCATTTTTTAACTTAAAAGCCGGATACTGTATGTGCTCCTGTGACCCAATCAACAGAACAACAGTGTCGCTGTATGTACACGGTATGATTGATGATGCATGATGGAAGGAAACCTGCATGCACACAAAGAGCTACACTCAGGACTTGAGAGCTGCAGACAGATTTAACTGGTTGTTTATTCACAGGTTGCAATAAAGGGGAAAGGCAAGGCTGGAGCAGGACCTTCAGGGAAGACTCCCAGTAAGCTCAGCATAAGTGAGGTCAAGAACAGATTAGCAACTGCTGTTAAAGAGGTAAGAAAATACACCCATTCATACGCCACCTGTCTAGCTACTGATTACATTAACCTGTGATTAAGACAAGTTGTCAGGCGCTTTCTCCTGAAATGGTTTCTTTCCTCTGACACTTTTTTTCCCCTCAAGACATTTTACTCAAACTGAACCGGTTTTTTTTTTTTTTTTTTTTAACCTACTGTAATTATGACAAGTGTTAAGGTTTGTCAGTTTTTCGACTTTCTTATGACTTTTTAGCTTTTAGTACAGCGTGGCCTTATCTTTCAGACTGTCTTATCAAGAGTAGGGCTGTGACAAGGCAGCTTCTTACCACCGCGGTAGGAAATCACCAACAAGCGCCGGTGTTGTGGCGGTGGGGTCGCGGGGTGAATGACGTAACCTTACAATAGTGCTGTGAAATCATTCATGACCGAATATGAAGTACTGTTAGTGTTTCACTCACCGTGCTTCCTAATGTGCGCCCGACTGTAACCGGCACCGGTAAAATGGGGAGTAACAAAAGACGAACGTGGTGTATATGACACAAAGTCGAGTTCACTGTACCTGTGGACCAAAAGAAAAGGGCGCAGACGTGCAATACAGCGACTGCGTTTGATCATGATAATATCATACGAGCACAAACACTTATGTTCATGATCATATTAATACCTCCTCACAGTTTATACTGTTTTAGAGCGTATGTTCTGGTCGGCACAAAAGAAGTTTGTTGCATGCACGAATTAGTTTATGTATAGGAAAGGCAATAAATGACCATCACATCTGTTGTTATTATTATTATTATTATTATTATTACACGGATGATGTCACACACGCCGGTGACACTCCACCGATGGCGTGGTTGTCGTGCCAACCATCACAGCCCTAATCAAGATTAGAAAAAATCAAGCAAATGTAAAGCTTGATTTCACTATGCTTTTTAATCCCATCGAGGGGCTGGAACTTCATATTAGACATTGAAGCATATTCTGGCTCAACACTACAACAGGATGCATTATACATGTTTATGATTGGGCTGAACGATTTTGGAAAATAAGCTAACTGCGATTTTTATTTATTTTTTCTCAAACAATATTGCGATTTGATATGCAATTATATTTTAATATTCTGTATTATTCAACAAACACACTATTATTAAACTATTCTCATTAAACAAACTTTAAAACTATTTCCTGTAGGCCTATGTTATGATGAAAGTAGATGAAGCAGGAATTGATATGAATGACATTTTTATTTAACTACTTTAACAATCGCCATTGTAAACGTTGACATACCAAAGTACAGAGCTGCGTGGAAAGTTGTTGCTTCCTCTGAGTCTGCTTTGTGAAATTGAGACTAAATTGCGCTTTTGGGATTTAAAAAATTGAGTTTTGCCATATCGCGATATTATTGCAAATGCGATTAATTGTTCAGCTCTAGTTTATGAACTTATGACTTAACTAATGACTGTTTATTAGCATAAGCAACAAACACTAGATTAATAATACTCTCTTTTGGCAGGGCATGGTCTCTGATTTGAATTTACTGTAAATGATGTAGCTTAGTGTGAAAGTCAGATGTTAATAATTCGGTGTATTATCCTGAGACTCAGTGACCATTCTCCCTCATCTTCACGCTGTTGAAATTGTCTCATCCCATTGGCCGACAGCCAAGTCGGTTCCTCAATCAGCTTAACGATTGATCAGAGCCGACCTCCTCATGCCGACTTTTTTACACAGCTATGGGCATTGATGCCCCTGGCCAAATGAGCTCCAGAGAGGATTAGGGTGATGATTATGGTTGCACATGGTGAGTAATCATGATAATTATCCTTACCATCACCTTGAACTCCTAGAGTCTAGCTGATTAGTTACTGAGCCATGACTCGGAAAGTATTGTGCCAATTTTTATTGACCAAATCTTTGCCAATATGGATGAAACTAGTATGAGCAAAGTTTTTTTTTTTTTTTTTTTTTACAAAGTCTGTTTGCTTGACTTTTGACTGTTTTCTTTTTAGATTATCCTAACAGTAATAAAGAACGAAGTTGTTTAGTTTCAAAATAGTGTGAATGTGGCAGAAGACGTACACGTGGTTTTAAGTTGTTTACATGAACAGTCAAGCAAACTGAATTAGTTCTTAGATACAGCAAAAATATGAACTTCTAACACCCCGCTGTTGAGCCTATTCATCAATAGAATGACGATTTGGCTGAAATTCAGCAAGTTCTCTAAGCTCAGTGGAGGAGCGAGGTGCTGAAAATGACGCTATTTAAAAATGTTTTTCTCTGAACAGGGCAAGCCATTTCCAAAAACGGATCAGAAATTTGAGAACTACGCCAGGAGCGCTTTCAAGATCATTGATAAACAAGTAAGTATCAGCGTCCTTGTGCCTTTCGGTTAACCCTTTAGTGTTCACTGGCTAAATAAAGCCTCAAACCTCAACGCTAGTAGTTTTTAGTTGTCCTGCAGAGGTTTGTATACAAGAGCTAATTGAACTCACTTGAAAGACCGTGTTCATTCCACTTTTAAAGATGAGTAGGCTCTCAAACCTACGAGTACAAGTGTATTAGCATCTTGACTCTTTGCAGCATAGGGGCCACATGCTAAAGAGCTTCTGACACGGCCTGCTACTCCCTCTTTTCCTTCTTCTTCTTGTTTGGTTCTCCAAAGCTGCTCGCTGCCTGTGGAGTAGCCGATGAAATATGCTTAAGACTGCACCTCTCTCAGCACAGAGAGAAGGGAGCTGCCAAGACTGACGTCTCTACTTATGATTTACCGACCTCTCTCTCTCTCTCTCTCTCTCTTTCTCTCTCTCTCTCTCTCTCTCTCTCTTGCCCTCGCTCCCCTTGTGTTCTCTGTAAAGATTTTCTTGTGATGTCTAATGAAGAAACTAGATAAAAGTATGCTTTTGGTACCAGGCAGTCCAGCAGACTCAATGCCTAACCGACTTGCTTCTAGATTAGAGATAATCAGTAGCTGGACAAATTTTCCCACTTCAGGAAAAAACAAAACAAAAAAAACGTTAATCTCTTAAACGCAGGCGACTAATAACTGTGTTCGATCATTAACAACTAGGCCTATGGTAGAACACTTTTTAGTTTAGCTAACAAAACGATTGTTAGCTACTACAACTCTGATTCAACTGCATATTGAATTACATTTATGTTGACACGAGTACACACTGGGTCCTGATGCCAAATCATGCATGTATATGCATGGATGCAGCTTGCATGCAACCGTATTTGTGTGTATGCAGGGGTTCAAAGAGATATGGCCCCTTGAATCAGCTCCTTTTTATTTGTTGTGCGGACGCATTTTGGCCATTGCGTAACGGAGAATTTATTACAGCAGGGCCTTATTTTCCAATTTCGTAGCAGAGCAGGTGTACGTACTTTGATGGGGAGAGGAATGGGTTTGTGGTTTGTGTGTGTGCGTGTGTGTACTCGTGCGTGTGTGCGTGTGTGTGTGTGTGTGTGACCAACCAGCTCTGGAAGCACTTTTGTCCAGGCAGTGATATGAGACCAAGAGTCATGAGACTAGTCATACGTTCTGGTATGTCCATGACCAGTCGACCCGCCCCTCTGGTCTTTCAGCGCCCATTATCCTAATGCAACGCTAATGTGGGTCTTTTTAGATAAAACTGAGTCATGCTGTTCTAATTATTAAGCATCTTAATGAGTCCCCTTATGAGAGGGACCGGTTTTCCAGTCTCTCTAACGTCTTTCTTTGCCTCTGCCTGTTTTTCTCTGCGCACTCTTTCCCTTTCCTCTCCATTACTTTCCTTGCAGGTGATCAAAGACCTTTGGAACTTTGTGCAAACACTGAAAAAGTAATGGCAGCTTTTTGCGAGTCCCCCATTTTTGGGGGGGGGGGGGGGGGG
>JAOUQX010000030.1:14181708-14195593 GCA_028566295.1 Liobagrus marginatus
CACACACACACACACACACACACACACACACACACACACACACACACACACACACACACACACACACACAAACGGCATATAGGCATAAAACCGCGACGCGCAATCTACGCTACGCACTCGCGCACAACAGTAAACAAACAAAACGGCTAGCAAAAGGCTAGCGAGCAACACTACAATAAACGCACTCCCGCAAACAGAGGAACAGTTCTGGTTTAGCGAAAAACATAAACGCGGGACAGTCCAAACAATAAACAACAAGGCGCATGTGAAAACCACGGTCTTTTATACCAAACCCGAGAGTGCAAAGGTGAAAGTTCAAAGTGCGCCAGAGTTCGTTGTGTGGGCGGTGTCCGGTACTGCCGTTACAAGGACTAAACAGGTAAAGGACAACTTTTTTTTATCGTTATACACATGAGCATGGAAATAATGAACAACGACCTTTGTAATGCTTGGACGTCACAGTTATTCTTAGTTTTAGAATGTTTTTGCATGTGTCAGTATGTAAAAGCCTGGTACAGTCATTTATCACTGGCCTGGGGACAACTGATTTCTGTAACACCTGCTAGAAAATACATGAACAATGCTTCTCCGGCATAATTGCTTTCAATAAAAGAAAAAAAAATACAAGCAGCACATGGCACTTTTAACTAACGCAGACTGACAGAAAAATATGAAAAGTATTATTGATTTTGAAGATTCTAACATCAACCATGACTTGCCCAACATTCCACCTTTAAGCAAAATGAATGCTGATGGTCTTTCCATATGTCCAGACAGCAGAATGATAAATGATGCTGTATCCCAAAAAGAGCAGAGGCTAATCTGTTATTTAACATATTAGAGAATGGCCTGATCTAGCCATTTCCAGAAGTGGAGGCCCAGAGTAGAGAACAATTTGCTTACAAAGGTATACTATTATACTATTAGGGTGGTGGTGGCTCAACAGTATAAGGCTCTGGGTCAGTGATCAGAGGGGCAGGGGTTCAAGCCTCACACCAGGCAAGCTACCATCATCAGGTCCTTGAGCAAGACCCTTAACCTCACTTGCTCCAGGGGTGCCGTTCGTTCTGGCTGACCCTGCGCTCTGACCCCAGTGTTGAAATTTGTGTGCTGGGATATGCGGAATCAAAGAATTTCACTGTATGATGTGCATGTGACCAACTAACTGACGTTAGTATACCTTTGTAAGCAAATTATTCTCTACGTTTCGACTGTTAAACACAATTTGGGTATTTTCCTGATTTGACTCTGAACCCCCAGTTATATGTCAGAAAGTGTCATATGAGCCTATAACTATAAATTGGAAACGCTTTATAAAATGGAATATGACTGGATTGTACCGAAAACGCCATCATCAAAGTGTTAACACATTTCTCTATGCTTTTTTCTCAGCGGTCTTTTTTTTTTTTAAACAAACACTGAATTTAAATTATGAGCTGAAGGTCGCATGCTAATATAAGCTTGTCAGATAGTGAACATATCCTTTGAAACTCAAAATAAAATTAATTAATTTGATATCATTAACAATTAATTTTTTTTTTTTTGCAGAAACTGCTTCTGCTTATTAGAAGGCTGGTGTTCATACCCGGAAACTGTTTTTATGGGTCTGTAAACAAGGCACTTAGGTCTGACCCTTTGTTACGATTCCTAACCATCTGAACTATGTGACGAAAATTATTTCACAGAGCTGTAATGTATATGTGACAAAAAAAGACATATTTTAATACAGGTAGTCGTCGACTTACGACCACGATTGGTTCCGACAGACCGGTCGTAACACGATTTGGTCGTAAGTAGAATAGACTTTTGTTTCTTATTTTTACATTCGTCAGGTTTGTTACTGCGAGTAACTATGGATGCGCGGTGGCTCCGCCCACCGGGCGAACAATTATACTGCTGTATAAAAGCGGCCTGCGTGCCGAAATTCTGTCTAGTGAAAAAATACCATAGGAAACATTTTCCCAATTGCAAAACATAACATATCAAAATATATAGACATGTACGAAACATTTTATTGGCCGCTGGTGCTTGGCTGCGGATTGTTGATGTCGTCGGGTTACCGGGGTTGGTTTTTTCATAAACATGGTGAGGTTTGTCTGAATTGTACGTTTCTTTTTTTCTTCATAAATTCACAAAATTGCGGCTAGCGATTGTGGTCGTAAAGTCGAATGGTCGTAAATTGCATAGGTTGTAAGTCGACAGCTACCTGTAGCCTTGCTAGACCTTGCTACTAATGTTTACTAATGTAAACTTGTTACTAAGGTCAGTGGCCTCATTTACACTGCAAAAGAATGTTCATAAATGGTTTTGAGACACGTCAATGCTAATCATAGTTTGTGCCTCAAATGTCCCATCTCTATAGTTGTTCCTCAGTTACTCTATTATCTGCCAACACATTAAGTTTGAAGTTCAAAGTTCAAAGTTCATGTGTCACATGTACATCATACGTGGTACAACATACAGTGAACTGCTTTTTTGACGACTAACTCTATTTTTGCTATAAGTGTGTGTGTGTGTGTGTGTGTGGGGGGGGAGATGGAGATTGTACGGGGGATTTTAAGAGCACGTGGTGTACATTGACTGGATGTTTGCTTCTTTTAATGCAATATTATACTAAGTATATACTATATATTACATATAACAACTTATCACTAGAAGTCGGATTCACATTCTACAGTAACATTGAACTTCTCAATAAAGTCTCTGGAAAATGTTAGTTATAGCCAAAACACCAGGAGTCTTCCCATTCCAAGTCCATGAATGTCATCTCAAATTTCTTTAAAGGCACGGTAGGTGATTTTGTTCCAAAAAATTTTTTGTTATGCTGGTTGAAAGTCTCTTCAAATCTTCATAGCACTCTTTAAGTGAAGTGGTCTAAATGAATTTATATGTGTTTAGATCGTCTGTGGTAGGCATAGGACACAAAAAACTTTGTCCAATCAAATCGTTCGTTCCGAACATTAGGAGAGGCTGTCCAACCTGCCTGTTTACTTATGTATTTGATATACTTTCGGGCACCATGTTTGCATAGACAGCTGCATCATCAGCGTGTTAACGCTAAGCATGTAATTAAGTTTATTTATTTATTTATTTAACAAAAGTTGATTACGTTATTGTAATATTATGCGCTTTGTGGTGAATTTGACATGAGATAATCTGACACTCGTCTTGCCGTTTGAGCCTCTGCTCTGCCTGAGCACGTTCATGTGTTTTAGAGAAGGCGTGGCTTTGGAAACTGCTTATGCAGGTTGGACACGTCATTGGCTTTCAAAGCTAGCTTGCTATTGTTACCGTCTCTGAAATTGCCTACCTTACCTTTAATAAGGATGTTTTTTCAACTAGCTTTTTGAAAACAGCAAAAGCAGATTATTTAGTAGGCGCTGCTAGCCCTCTGAGTTCGCTTTCCGCAGGAGTAAATCGTCCACGCCAGAGATCAAAGCTGGGTGGTTTTGAAAATAGTTTTGAAATCGAGTAAGTATGTGGAGGAGACCTATCATTACTGCAAAGTGTATCAGATCTTTATCGAATGCCTTTAAAGGAAGAAACGATTTAGAAATATATTTCAAAATAGCAACAGTACAAAAGCTATTGGAAATCTCTCTATCGCTCTCAGAATGCCCAACACAGTAAACTTTGAGGATTATGGGCAACAACAGAAGAAGACCAAGTCACCGAGTCCACTACTGCACTGGTCACATGCTTACCAAAAGCAGACAATTGAATACAATGAAAAAACCCAGCCTTTATGCTGCTGAGACAAACAGATGGTCATTTTGTACCAGCAGCATAAATCCATAGAAATAATATACACTATATTAGAAAAGGTTTTTGGACACCTGATCAAAATGGACATATCCATGTGTTTTTAACATCCTTTTCCAGATCCAGTCTCATATTTACTCCTCTAATAATCATCACACTTCTGGAAATACTTTCCACTAGATTTTGGAGTGTGTCTGTGCTGATATGTTTATTTAGCTTTGATAGTATTAGTAAGTTCAGGCACTAATGTTGGGTGAGGAGGTCTGGGGTGCAGTCAGTGTTCCAGTTCATCCCAAAGATGGTCAGTGGGGATAACAACAGGGCTCTTTGCAGGACACTCGAGTTCACTTGAGTTCTTTCATTCAAACCATAACACACCATGTCTTCATGGAATTCGGGGGCTTTGTACACAGAGGCATTGTCATGCTGGAACACGGTTTGGGCCTCTCAGTTCCAGTGGAGGGTAATTGTAATGAAAAAACTGTGGAAACATCAGTTTTTAAAAATCACAGCTACCATTGTATGGGTGTTCTGGTAAAGTGTCAACCTACCTTGTGTCAACAAATCATGGTAGTGGAGGTGGTATGATGGTATGTTAAATATTTTTGGAACACTTTGGCCATCTGAATACCAATCAATCTTGAATCAAATATCTATTTGAGTAATGGTGCTGACCATGTGCATGCCTTTATGGCCACAATTTACCCATCATCTAATGGCTACTTCCAGTGTGATAAAATGGTTCAAATTAGTTTCATGAACATGATGAGTTCAATGATCTTCAGTAGCCTCACCAGATCTAAATCCAATTGAACACCTATAATATGTAGTAAACCAAAACCTGTAGTACACCTAGAATATGTAGAAAAATTCACCTAACAAATCCGAAGGAGCTGTGTGACACAATAATGGTAGTATGGACCTGAATGTCCAAGAACACATGAGAATATATATTACTCTATAGAGCCAAAAGTGTATAGACACCTGATCATCATGATCTTCACACCCCTTATATTAGCCTTTACTCGGCTGGGAGGCGCGTTAGGTTTTACGATGAGTATTACTGAGGGAAGGTTCAGACGAGAATACTTGATTCAGGGTTTCTGTACATCTCAAAGTTGTTCGGTTGGTTTGAAGTCAGGGCTTGATGCCGAAGTTTTGTTTTTACACACTTTTGACATTCGTCACATTCAACTGTGTTCTTTCCTCACATAAAATGTAGTCAGATGTCAACATACGTTTGACCTTATAATGTGTGTCTACAGGTTTTGCCGCATGAACGACTGTTTCTGTGTAAAATTAAAGTACATTTATTCTAACACAGGCAGTTCAAGAAATTTCGACAAGAAAAAGAAAAAAAGATTGTTTTACTTTGAATTAATTGAAAAATCTCTTCTTTTCCTTTGCTTATAATGTTTACCGCTAACTCTCATTATGCCATTCCATCTTTTTGTGTTCAATGCTGAATTGCTTTCTCGCTCACGTGTGCTCTCTTTCGATCCCTCATTTTACTCAGATATGAGATGGTTCTTTGTTGAGCATTATGCAGACTTGTAATTAGTGAATTGTGCACTGGGCATTTTTTCTCACAGAACCTCTTCACACTAATCAGGCCTTTTCCCACTGATGGTTAAAGCCTCCTGACTCTTCTCTCTCAGTGGCTAAGCACCATTCCTGCCCTCTTCTAATAACCACCATGTATTGGCCACACACGCTTTGATGGAATGTCTTTTGTGTGTAAATACCATTGCGTCATATCAGTATTTGGTCCAACATCCATTTAGTTTGTTTAATTGAACTCGAACAGGCATAGTTTTCAATAGTTAAAAAAATACATTTAAAAATGTATTGGTTAAGTGAACAAGTATTAGTTCTAGTTCAGTTTATTGGTCACATGCACATCATACAATGCAACTCTTTGATTCCCCATATTCCAGCATACAAATTTGAACGCTGCGGTCAGAGCGCAGGGTCAGCCAGAACGAACAGCACCCCTGGAGCAGGTGAGGTTAAGGGCCTTGCTCAAGGACCCAATGACGGTAGCTTGCCTGGTGCGAGGCTTGAACCCCTCACCCTCTGATCACTGACCCAGAACCTTATACCATTGAGCCACCACCACCCTTATTATGATATGCTATTATATACTTATTATTAAGTATATATGACACATGCATCGTATGGCTTGTCTTTTAAAATTTTTTGATACATTTGCCAACTAATGTCGCACAAGTACAATATGAAATAAATAAAAGTTAGAACATCATTTACTCTGTCAGTCCAGTTATTCAGACATCCTCACTCTTTTACTTACTCTTTCCTCTTGCTCCATTTCTGTTTTTCACACTTAATTACTCAGTGAGTTTATCCTTTTAAAATAATGACCTTGTAATGTTAAAGAAGTGAATGTTATTAGTTGTAGTTTATACATGAGACACTCTTTTTATTAAATAGCTGACCGCATATTTAGGTTTTGATCGATTTTTTTTATTGTTTATTTATTTTTATATTTTTTACACAATGTCCTCTCCTGATTTTCAGCCAATTCTTCATGAAATTCAACCATCTATAGCCTATCAGGTAGCAGTATTATCTAGAATTACAGAATTAGCAAAACATGAACACCATAGAGTTTTTAAAGTGGGGTCTTATTACAGGGTTCCCTTGTACACTATTCACACAGTTTATTCATGATCTCAATCTGGGTTTAAAGAAACCAACAATGAGCTGCTTGTTTTATTGAGCATCTAAAGTTCCCTTTGTTAAAATCAGAGTACTGTGCTTAGCCTAATAATCTATGGTGAATATCCATATTCGTGGCTAGTAATTACGTAAATCCTTGCCTTTTATTTCACTGACCAACATAAAGAACATTATACAATAAAAAACTGACAATAGTGCATGACATCCTGGTGACACTAATAAAATATCCCTTATAGCTAGCAGCTCCTCTGTGGATGTGCTTTATTTAAACCATAATTAAACCTGAAGAGGGAATAGTAGAGAAAAATGGAAAACTGAGAATGACTGAAAGTGAAAAAGTAGAAAACAGAAGCAGACACAAAGGCATGCAGACCTCTCACCTAAGGTCAAGAAACAGTTTAAGGACGGTTGATCTGACATATGTTTTCATAAGCTAAGACAGCATTCAGTCATTGTGGCCATTCTCCAAACTAATGATGTCAAGTGATTCCCTAACAAAACCCTATTTAACAACAAAGAATGAAAAAGCTCTGGAAGGTTTAGAAGAGGGAGGAACGATCATAGCGGGTGGGTGGGCAGCCAAGAAAAAAAATGAGACGGCCAGATAAGGAGACAAAGGCCATAGGTGAATTAAACCTATTAGACCTACAAAGACCTAAAAAATGTTCAAAAACCTTTCCCTTCCCACTATCATATCACTCCCCATAGAGAAGAGAGGTCATTTCTTATTTATGCCAGTGCTTGTTGACAGAATATTACTTTTAATTGGTGCCCTGGTCTTTTTTTTTTTAATGTATGTACAGTTAAGTCAGAACTGATTAATCAACATAATGGAGCATAACAAGGATCTCAAAAAGGTCAGGGGTTGGACAATGTGAACATTCAGCTACTTAGCTTTCTTTTGCAACATTGTGTAAAATATGTTTGGCCAACACCAATTAGGATGGCTCTCAGCGCACTAGGTTGAATGGGATTGACAGGGAAAGCTGTCTCACGACATGACAACTGCCAGGAAGAGGAACAGGCACATCAGTGTCCCAGGGATGATAATTGGTGTCCCTTGCAATGTGCCGCTTCCCAGGAGCTCTGGTCCATGTCCCACTGGATGTTCTAAATGAGGAAAATCAGTGCTTAATGAGACTCTTGTGAGTTTTAAACAAACACAGAACAACCCCAGTGCTACCACCCCCATTCAGCAGATCACACTCCAAAGCCAGCAGGGAGTCTGAGAATCCCAGCCTCAGTCTTCCTACACCTTATTATGCTCAAGACAAACCACACCCATCTACTGATCCACTGTAACCTGCCCTACACAACCTCTTTCCATCAACAGATCCAACACAGCCCACCAACAACACACCAGCTCTATCTTTAGATCCTGCCCAACACTATGATCTACAATCTAAAGCATGCAACAATCAACACAACAATCAGTCCAGCACAATGTACCACACAAAACGTTCTTCCAAATACAGACCTTCAGCCTTCAGCATGCTCAACAAAAATTGCTTCAATCTATATATCCATAACAGCCAACATAAACACGATTTGCCGTCCTACAGCCCCACCACAGCCTGCCCAATACAATCAACTTCAATCTACAAATCCACCACAGCCTACTCAACACAATACACTTCCAATTACAGATCAATCAGTCTGCTCAACACAACACTCTTGCATCTACAGACCCACAACAGTCTAACCAGCACAATTCACCTCTAGCTACAGATCTGCCTTAGCCTGCCCAACACAATACACTTCAGTTAGTAGATCCACCAAAGACTGTCCAACACAATTCAGCCCTATCTACAGATCTGCCACAGCTTGCCCAACACAATCCAATTCAATCAGTAGATCAACCACAACCTGCCTAACACAATTCACCTCTATCTACAGATCTGCGTTAGCCTGCCCAACATAGTCCACTTCAATCAGTACCTCCACCACAACCTGCCCAGCACAATTCCCTTATATATACAGATCTGCCATAGCCTGCCCAACACAATGCATTTTAATCAGTAGATCAACCAGATCTTGCTCCACACAACTTACTTTCATCTACATATCCACTGCAGCCCAGTAAACAACTTACGTTCATTGGCCTATCCACCAGAACCTACTTATCACAGCACGTTCCACCTACAAATCCACCACAACTATGTTGATAGAACTTTCATCTGAAGACCCACACCTCCTGTCCAGCACAACCCACTTTCATTGACTTATTCACAAGCTCCTGATCAAGACAACACACTTCCACCAATAAGTCCACCGCAGCCTGCTAAATCGACCCATTGCACACACATGTTGACCATCTACCATCACATCCCCGATATTACCTATAGCTACTAAGCCAACAGAAAATCTGGAAAAAAAACTTGTAACTTCTTTCTAACCTTCAACTTTTCAGTTGAGTTAGCCTATGCCATGTCATGATAACTTCAGATTCCTAATAGGAGTAGATCGGTTGTGGTTTTCTGTTGTTGTATACATCTACCTAAAAGTTGCTTTTGTGATGCTTTCTTGCTTACGACGGTTGTAAAGAGTGATTATATACGTTCTGGCAGCTTAAACAAATCTGACCTCTCTTATCAACAATGCATTTCCACCCACAGAACTGGCTTACTTACTGTTTTTTAAAAATTGCATATCGCAACTGTAGATGTCAAACACCCAAGAAATGTCAATTTGAAAATAAACACAGCTAATTTTTAAAAATTCATTTTGACATTTAATATGACTGTGCAGGTGTACAGGTGTTCATAACAAAGTGGATGATGTGTGCATATTGATTAAGATTTATAGTGTAAATCATGCTTTAAGTTTTATTTTCAATCAACAACCGGATATTTTCTAGGTCCTATTTGATTTGCCAAAGCAGTAATGATCTGATTAGTCAGTTAAAAATTAAATGGATTTTTATTCTTGGGCATTTTGGCTTTAATTGGGAGGAAAGTAGGAAGCGATCGTTCCGACGGTGGGATTGGGAAAGGTCCATGAGCTAGAGTCAAACTTGGGATGCCCGTAGCGCAAAAACGCTGTATGTGTCAACGAGCTACCAACTACATCACCGGCTCATCTTTGCTTTTTATCATTCCTTCTTTAATTAGTTTAATTACGTTCCTATAAAATCAAATAATCAAGCAAAGGTTGAATTTTTGGATATATTATTTTATAATAGATTAAACTGTACGCCCACTACTTTAGTGCCCCCAGCCACAAACCCCCAACCTGCCCCCACACACACTTCCTTTCAACAACCTGCTTAGTGTCGTATGGATTTTTTTTTTCACAAACTGTCATTGATTTAATCAGTGCAGAATGAAAAAAAAAAGAAAAAATTAAGAATAATCGTCACATGAATGTATTTGTTTTCGCACACACACACACACACACACACACACACGCACACGCACACACACACACACACACACACACACACACACAGTATAACCTTGTGACTCCCGCCCATGTCTGTTTATAGTAAATGGTACCAGGCCTCTCACCTCTCAACAGAGCCACAACCCCTTATCCCACCCCCACTATTCATTCCCTGTGGGCACCAGTACTTGCTTGGGGAATCCATCACAGACGCACATATTAGGTTTCCACCTAATGAAACCGATCAACATGCACTAATCAAAACACTGCAGCTGGAGTAGCAGAGGACGCCATGAAGTAAGAGACTTGCCATGACTTCCCAGCTGTCTTCTCTCAAAACTAGAGGCACCATGCTCTAAATCTCACCTAAAATTTAGATCTATCTTTATTCCATCTATTTCATAAACCAGTGATGGCTTTAAGTGAGAGACAAAGTAATGCAAAATATCAGTGAATTTATCAATGTCATTTGTGCATCCATGAAAAAAGGTACCCGGTACTCAAAAAGGGGCATGTGGTGTATAATAATGTTATTGGGATAATGGAATATGATTAGAAAACCTGCTCCGTTTGTTCTGTTTTTTGTAATCCTTTGTTGTAGTTATGTAGGAATTTCAGCCTATCAGAGCTGGATTCCATCTGCGAGCGAGTGTGCTTGTATGTGTCTGTGAGAGCTTAAGGGCCATTAATGATTAAACCCGATTAATCATTGTCTTGCTGTAGACCCCACCGCTGGCTGACTTCCTTGCTCACTGTCCTGCCTCTTATCAAGCACTACACTGGAATGTGTCAGCGACCACACTGGGCTTTAACCCAAAGTGTGCTACTAGCTCCAAGAGACGATGAATTCACACATTTTACAGTCTCAGATAGGGATTTTGCAGCAAGATACTCAGTTACAAAGCACTTATTGGATTATGCCTTAACTTATCAATATATCATGAAGATAGCTTAATTCTGACACTTTAACGCTGAAGAGATGCTAAAGAAAATGTTACTACTTATCGCCCAAACCATAATAAATCCCTTCACTGAAGGAAATGCCATCCATACCGATCCATTGAGTGAATATTAATAATTGAGTCTATTGTAAGTCAAATATATGGTAGTCAAGAAGAATGCTTCACTCTAACTTCTAACCAGAAATATTTTATTGACAGTAGAGATTTTTGGGACACATTTGTCTCAGGACAACACATTTGAATTAAATCGAACCAATATATCAATTTTTGAAGTCAATGAATTGAGCTTTTCAGTAGATTCAATTCTGATTATATGCTTTAAAACGAGATCATAGCAGGTGCTAAGTAGTTTAAGCAAATGAAATCTAATATAAAGCGGCAACCCTGTTATTAAATGTCCAGTCTGCTGCCCTGCCTACCCATAAAAATATTCATATATTAACAATGCTGCAGTATGATTTTTTCCCTAATGGTTGTCTGTTCGCACTTCCCATGCTATTTTCCATTTAATCCAGGTACAACATTAAAACTCTATGGCACTAAATAGGACCATAGGAATTATTGCAGGAAAGATTGCCTCCACCAGTTCATTTAAAGGACCCCATTTCTGGAGTACAGGCATAAAACTCAAAAACAGACTACTGTAATAAGCAATATTAATAGTCGTATAATAGGTGGCTATTTCTGTCAACTATAAATGATATTTTGTTGATTTGAAAAACACTTCATTGCCTTAAAACATAAATAGCTTGCTTACTCATCCACATTAGATAGAGGATTGCCAAAAAGTTCCACAGGGAATTTAAAAGCTGTAAATTAAAATAAACTACTATTTGGTAAATTACATTGTAAATGAAAATGTCTTTTTCTGGCATAACCCTTTTTTTTATGGAATAGGGTTCATGATTACCCCCCCCCCCCAAAAAAAAAAACATACACCTTACAGTATAGATAATAGTATTCAGAATATGCTAGAGCTTAGGATACTGCAGGATGAAGCCCCGCCAAGCCCCGCCTCCTCCGTGAGAACCTTCACCGGGGTTCTAGATCTCGCGCTTTCACTTCCGGGTCACAGACTATTTAAACCAAGCACTTCCGTCTACCCGTTGCGAAGTATTGGAATAATCAAAATAGGATGAACGCCATGTAAGGTTTAGGATTAATTTAGAGGATGGCTGTTGGAAGCTTGTGGTTAGGGTTGCCAGGTGTCAGCGACAATATCCACCGTTTTAACTAAAACTCAAAAAAGCACAATATTATAAAACGAAGTAAAAAAACAACAACATTTGTATCATATATTTTACATAAATAAAAAAATAGCGCTTGCAGGCTGTGCCTTGTCTACAGAGCTGCAGATCTCTGTGGGGCTCTTAATATGGTTCTATTAATTATATGACTATTATTTTTCCTAAATGATTGTTCTATTAATAAGACAGCTTCATTAAAAAAATAGACAGATTTACTTTTTTAATAAAGCATATTGTTACATGCTTCTTTAAGAACTGCATTTGTGCCAGTCTAAGTTCCACAGCTGATTCTGACAGCATCTTCAATTATGTCCAGCTAAAGTTATATATATATATATATTCATGGTCCAGACGTACCACATCTGGACAGATGAAGACTGGGGAAAAAAATATTTTTCTAAATCTAAATTCTATAGTTTGGGTAAGCATGTCCCCATGATAGACTCATTTTTGTGATTGAAGTTGAACCCAGTATGGTATTCTGCTTCTACCTCAAGGTTTGATGTTTTGTATATACATTTGCAAAACTGGGTGGTGGTGTCTCAGCGGTATAAGGCTCTGGGTCAGTGATCAGAAGGTTGGGGGTTTGAGCCCTGCACCAGGCAAGCCACCATCATTGGGTCCTTGAGCAAGACCCTTAACCTCACCTGCTCCAGCGGTGCCGTTCATTCTGGCTGACCCTGTGCTCTGACCCCAGCGTTCAAATTTGTATGCTGGGATATGCGGAATCAAAGAATTTCACTGTATGTTGTGCATGTGACCAATAAACTGAACTTTGATTTGAGGTTTGAGGAGACAATATATATATTGAAGGTTTGATGTTTTGTATATATACAGTATATATGGGCGTTCTATGTACAAATCATTCCAGTGATGACAGATGTTCAGGCCTCAGCTATATGCATGATTAAACTAGATTACATGTATTATCTTTCTATCTAATATTAAATATTGATTATAAAAGCAAATGAATAGATGATATCCAGCTGTTGCATTTATCATACATATCCTATATGAAGCCTATTCTTCAGTTCACTCTTGAACAGTGAAATCATAGCCCATATCTCAGTAAACAAAACCCAGAAAAGTGTCATCATTAATCACTTCCAACATAGCTACATGACGAAGCAACACCTACAAATTGGCTTTGGATATCTAAATCATGGAATCAACATTTTTGCGGAAGCATGATATTCTTTTTTTTTTTTTTTTCCTTTAGGGAAAATCTGACAGAAGGCTTTCCAATGATGAGTTCAGGTTTGATAAATGAGCTCGAATGGAAAGTCCCGATTATACACACAGCAGCAGTGTGTCTTTCAAAAACACAATGATGGTTTAATTAATGTGGAACTGAAAGAATGCCGTATCCACCTAGGTTTTTCTGATTTTCTGACAAATCTTTTTATTTTGATTTTGTTGTATCACTTTCCTGTCCTCTGACCAGGTATGCATTTATAATTTATACGGACGCTTTTAATTACTTTTTACATTTCTGGTTATACTTTTTGGTCCGTACATCACATTGCACAGGGTATTGCACATAACTAGTTCCCTGGAGGCTCAAAATCCACATATAGCATCCTTATTCATACAAAGCAAATATAAAAAAAAAAATGTGAAAAAAAATGTGAATTTTTTTTTTTTTTATATCTGAATGATTACTGACATTTCATTTTTTCAAATTGTATTTATCACATACATGCAGTGAAACATTTGTATTCCACATATCCCAGCATACGAATACGCTGGGGTCAGAGTGCAGGGTCAGCCGGAACAAACAGCGCCCCTGGAGCAAGTGAGGTTAAGGGTCTTGCTCAAGGACCCAATGATGGT
>JAOUQX010000030.1:14209967-14220110 GCA_028566295.1 Liobagrus marginatus
CTCTCTCTCTCTCTCTCTCTCTCTCTCTCTCTCTCTCTCTCTCTCTCTCTCTCTCTCTCTCTCTCTCTCTCGTTCTCCTTAACTATGTCTCAATTTTCATGTGCTGGAACTTTTCACTCACTATGCCTGGCCCACCCAGATCTAGTGTGTGTATGTGTGCGGTGCGAGACCTATACTTCTAATAATAAAAATAGTGTAAAGGTGTTAGGCATGCACCAAAATATATACATAAATACATGCATTCCTTTTTTCTTAAGTTGGTCATAGTGCTGATCTTATTCGCAAGGTTTCCCATGGGTTACTTTTCATCTGCTTTACATATCTAGTGTTTAGTGAAGAATTAACTTTTTCTTATGTTCACTCTCAAAAGTCGTAATCTTGTAGTCTGTCTACTGCAAATTTATGTCTATTATTCACATATTTATGTTTCAAGTCTTCTCTCAGCCTCATGCTTGGCAGGGCATGCATATCAAGATCAAGCCTGAGCATGTGCTAGGCAAGACATCTCTATGCCAGTCAATCGATCTGTCAGGCTTGCAAAAGCCTGACATTATTCAAAGCAGACCAAATGATGTAGAAACAGTGACGGGGACAAGACTCTAAAATCAACTTGTCGTATGGTAAGTGCAGCATGAACTATTTGGGTACAGAAAGTAAGTTTAATTCGTTCACGTTGTTTATTTTGCTTGCTATTCAGGTCTGTCAAGGAATGCATATGCCTGTAGTACCAGGAGCAATTGATTCTGCGCCAGCCTTTTGGAAACTTCAAGATCTGGAAAAAGGAGAAATGTCTAGCAAAGCAAAAAACGAGAGTCTACTTGACTGGGATGACAAAAAAGGTGGGATTGAAGTGGGAAATTACTCGAGGCTCCACAAAGGTTATAGGCGCTTTTGTGGAATTTAAAAAATTGTTAAAATTGTATTTTGTGTTTCCAAGCGCAATTAAGGAACTTGGCCGTCATAAGAACTGACACGAGTGACACACACTGCATGCTGATTGCAGACTTGAAAAAAGGACAACAACACAGAAGACATGCAGTACATAAGGATTACAGCTGTGTTGTTCTTCTTCACCCATGCTTATCAGTGGCAGTGTAAAATACACAGATTACTTACACTAAAAAGGAACAGGACTTACGTTCTGGAAAGATTTTTCAACTATGATGGGTGATGTAAGAGAATTGAATGATTAAGGATACACCCAGGTAGAAGCAATACAAACTTCATGGTGTGACACAGATCTAAATACCAGTATGAACTATGATGTAAACTGGGATGTAGTAGTAGGGACTGGGTGTCAAGATTGGGTAAAAAAATATTCTTACAGATCTGGAACTTTTGTTCCAACCCAATGTTCTACCTTCATAACAAATAAATAGCTGTTCTGAGGATAGGATTGCCTGTCTCTATAGTACTAATATCCATTAATAAAAACATTGACTTGTATTGATGGTGCGCTGCCAAATTATTGCATCTGCTAACGATATTAGTTTAGTAGTGTTATTAAACTGTAGAAATTAATAAGGGGAGGATATCACCACCTTTGGAGGACAGGACATCTGGGGACATTTGACAGACTATCAAGGGGCAGGTATTTAAGAAAGAGGTGTCTTTAGATGCCTCTTGAAGACAGCCAGTGGCACGGCTGTTCTGACATTGATGGAAAGTTCATTCCACCACATTGGTGCCAGAACAGAGAAAAGTCATGAGGCAGACCTACCGTGGGTCCTGAGGAATGGTTGGACCAGTCGAGCAGTGCAAGTGGATCTGAGGGTGCGTGGGGTGATGAGATCTTGGGGGTGAGAGGGTGCTGTCCCGCTTTTGGATTTGTAGGCAAGCATCGGTGTTTTAAATCTGATGTGTGCAGCTACTGGGAGCCAGTGAAGATAGCGCAGTAACTGGCTAATGGGGGAGAAATTCGGGAGGTTGAAAGCAAGTCATGCAGACAGATCATGCTCTATGTCAAGGTCTGGTATGTATGCAAGGAAGAAATAGAAACATTACAGCGTACTCTTTGGTGCGTCCAGTGTAGGCAGCTTCAATCTGTTGCGGCGCGTTGCGACAGTGACTTGCGTCGTTTACATCTTTTACTTGGAATGGAGTAATATTTGTCCAGTAAAGTAAAGTAAAGTAAAGTCCAGTTTATTGGTCACATGCACATCATACAGTGAAATTCTATGATTCCGCATATTCCAGCATACAAATTTAAAGGCTGGGGTCAGAGCGCAGGGTCAGCCAGAACGAACGGCACCCCTGGAGCAGGTGAGGTTAAGGGCCTTGCTCAAGGCCCCAATGACGGTAGCTTGCCTGGTGCGAAGCTTGAACCCCTGATCACTGACCCAGAGCCTTATACCATTGAGCCACCACCACCCTAGTGGTGTCAGTACTACTTTTACTCAAGTAAGGACGTTGTGTATTTTGTCCACCTCTGCAGGTGTGTATCTTTGGGTGAGAACAATTGTGATCATTTCAGTAGAAAAGCATACCATTACTGAATTTTTTTTTTTTTTTTTTTATTATTATCTACATGATCGATTTCATGATTTTGTTATTTTAAAAATTCAAAATTTTCCGATTGCAGATACTAGTGCAAAATGAAGATATTCTGCGTGAATACTGCACTTCTTCATATTTACTTCATATTTAGATTTGCCACAGGTTTCAAACCAGCTGCACCATATGCCATGATCACAAAACGCATTCAGCGAAAGCTGTCTTCGATTAATGAATACAGCGCTCCTGCTAGAGATTGCACTGATTCAGGACAAGATGGACTTTGAATCTGTCTCATCGTTAACGCAAGTTTCTAAGCTCAGGGAATACATTTCCTTCATCAGGGTGTAACCCGGCTTCTACTAGTCATCTTACTCATTTTCCATTATACTCATTATCCAAATACATTGTAAGTGCTAAAGTTATTCATTCATTCATTGTCTAGCGCTTATCCTGTTCAGGGTTGCAGGGGCGCTGAAGCCTATCCCAGCTAACTTCCCAGTGCGTGAGGCGGGGTATACCCTGGACAATCAGCAGTAAATCGCAGGACTAACACTTAGAGACAGACAACAATTCACACTCACATTCACTCCTATGGACAATTTAGAGTAGCCAATTCACCTATACCCAATCACATGTGTTTGGAGCCAGGAGGAAACCAGAGTACCCTGGGAAAACCCACGCAAGCACGGGGAGAACATGAGAACTCCACACAGAAACACCCTGGGTGGGAATCAAACCCAAGACATTCATGCTGTGAGGCAAGAAGCTAACCACTCTTCCACTGATAAATATTCCACAGTTGTGTCCCACAGTGATAGACCCTCTGTCATATCCAACACAGTCCTTGAAATTTTTTTTGTTGCTTGTCATGGATATCAAATTGTGTACATTTTAATTTTGCAGCCATAATCAAAGATATTTAAATACAATTAATAGCTATAAGTAGTCAAATCAATTTATTAAAGTTTCATGATGATATGTAAAATGATGTCTGAATGAAATTCAGGAAGTTCTTGTATGTCAATTTTCTAAACTTGAACTTTAAACTTAGTATTGTTCTAGACTTTTTGATGTCGCATTATTTTTTTTTAGTTTTTAGTAAATGTCAAACAAATGACTATTTTTGTCAATTGTCATGCTTTCTGTCCTTCAGATGGCAAGAAGTTCTGTCCACAAAAATGTAGTTATGACCTTACATGAGAATAATTATTTGCCCTGTTCTACCTGGAATATTGTAATGATCATATGGATCTGGTCTGGTACACATGACTGGTATACTGGTAAAAATCTACATCATTGTTTCAATCATTTGAATTGGCTCACATTCATACAAAGGTTTTGTTTCTGTGTGTGCAATTACAAGTAGAATTTTTGTATACAGTGGAACCGCTCATAACGAGTATAATTCAAATTTGTATGCTGGGATATGCGGAATCAAAGAATTTCACTGTATGTTGTACTGTATGATGTGCATGTGATCAATAAACTTGACTTTTAATTCGTTCCAGAATCGTGCTCGTTATGTGAAACACTCGTTAAGTGAAACAAATTTTCCCATATAAATCAATGTAAAACACGATAATTCATTCCATGTGAAAAAAAGATTCATTTTTTTATTTGTAACGTTTATTCAAATAAAATGACATACTTATAAATTGTGAAGGATCGTAACAACCTGGAATGCGATTTCGATTTGGAGAAAAACAATAAAAAAAGAACCTAGCTTATTAGAGGGTGATGGTGGCTCAGTGGATAAGGCTCTGGGTCAGTGATCAGAGGATCCGGGGTTGGAGCCCCTCCACTTGCTCCAGGGGCACTGTTTGTTCTGCCTGACCCTGCACTCTGACCCCAGTGTATTCTGACAGGTATGCTGGGATATGCGGAAAATAAAAACATTTCACTGCATGTATGTGACAAATAGGATCTGAAAATGTCAGTAATCATTCAGATCTTCTATTATTTATTCTTTCCCTTCCCTTTTCTGCGTCACTCGTTATGCGAAATGTCGCTCGTTAAGGTCGCAATTTTTTTACAAATCCTTTGCCTCGTTATGCGAATTACTCGTTATGAGAGGTTCCACTGTATATCCAACATTTTTATTGCTGTTCTCTAAGGAATGTGAATCAAGTGTCAACATTTCAAGCTTTATCCTTTAATAAGACAGTCACAGCACACTTCACCAGGGAAAAATAGTAAATAGAAGTCGATACGTCGCTCAAAGACGGTGAGTGGGAAGTGCAGGTCCATGATCAGGATGATTGTCTATTTGCACCAAGCTGCTAATTATGCCTCAAACAATGTTCCTTCTTAACAACATAGCGCCACTTTATGGCCAGGTTGCGCCAAGGTACTCCGGCAGGAAGCGAGACAGATGCTGGATGTGACATTTGGAGAGCAAAGCCTATGTTTTAGGAAATATAGGGGAGAGAAGGGAGACAGCTGTTTGCAAAATGAAGGAAAGAAACAGCAGGTATTTGTGAGCCGTAGAGCAAGGAATGTTTTGGAGCATGCAGAGAGCATGTCAATATGAGCCTCAGACTGCATAATTATAGTTGTGGAGATAATAGCCTTATCAACAAAGGTAACATCTGTCTCTCACAGACTAAGGGGTGTAGATGTAACGCCGTATGATGTATGTCATGGGAAAAAAATCGCATTTAAAAATTCAAAGCACCATAATAACAAATATCAGAATGTTAGACATTACTCATTAATTAGAATAAAATGAGGACCTGACATTTGCGGGTTTTTAAATAAGCATTTCATAAAGTTTACTAAAGTTTTGCGTAGTCAGACCTTCAGGTTACTGTCAGGTATGTCTGCCATAGCATTGACAAAGAGGGCTGAATGATGTCTAAAGCAATCGCTCACAGTTACAAAATAAACCGTGTGTAAGGGTTGTCTCGCGCCGAAGGGCTCTCTTCGCATCGCGAGTCTGGAACCGGGATACAAACGCGGCACAGGCGCAGGCTTGAAAGGCATATTCTTTTATTTGTAGTCCGCAGTTACACAAACACCCTTCCTCTATCGAGGTACTCAAACTAATGATCTGCGTTGAGCTGTCTCAACGCATGATCCTTTATACACAACATAATTAGTCCTTAACACAACACATGATTAACTTAAACTACACACAGGTGCACGTGTTTAACTAAGGCTTGATAACTTAACACAAAGTGAACACAGGTGTACGCGGTGTGGCAATTAGTGCAAACCAATGAACATAAACACAAATGAGCATGTGAAACAAGACATTAACATAAACTACAATGAACACATGCTCTTGGGGGTGACAGTATCCCCCCTCAAAGCGCACACTCCGGGTGCGCTAAACCGTACCACCCATAGTCTTTAGCCGGGCCCAGGGGAGGACCAGGGAACTCTGGCAGGGCCCCAGGACAGCAGGGTGTGCTCCAGGGCTGACGCGGGCAGGGCGGGCCTGGACCATGAAGAATTTGTGGCTTGGTGGCCATCCACGGCGACGTAGCTGCCCAGGCGAACACTGGCACCGGCTTGGTCTCCATCCCAGGCTCAGGAACCGTCTCTGAAACAAAAAGGGGAGCGGCCTCGGCCTCTCTCACATTAGCATATGGGGTTTCAGTCCTAGTCAGGCATGGGATTGCAGTCATACTCAGGCATAGGGCTTCGATCACACTCAGACATGGGGTTTCCATCACACTCAGACCTGGAGTTTTAGTTACACTCAGACATGGAGTTTTAGTCACACCCAGACATGGAGTTTTAGTCACATTCAGACATGGAGTTTCAACCATACTCACGCTCACGGCGTCTCTCACACTCATGCTCTCACATGGTGGGCACGCACTCTGAACACACGGTGGGCTTGCCACGCACTCACTCTCCTCAACCAGGCACGCAGTCGCGCAGGCAGTTACCACCGCGGCCACACATGCTATCACCCATGCTGTCTCATCGCACGCAGCACATACAGGCTCGGCGATGCAGTCGTGCGGTGGGAGCCGCCACGTACTCCTGCGCCAGGACTGCACCGTCCTCGACCTGGTCCGTGCCCACAGCCACACACACAGCTACACACGCAGCCACACACATCGCGTCAAGCTCACGCACTTCCTCGTTCACACACACACACTGCATGTCCAACTCACACACTTCCTCGTTCACACACACACTGCGCGTCCAACTCACATACCTCCTCGCTCACACACATCACATGCCCGTCAGTAAGTGGGACGTAGTCGGTAGGTGGGACGTAGTCAGTAGCTGGGACGTAGTCAGTAGGTGGGACGTAGTCAGTAGGTGGGACGGGTATAGTGGGGCGAGTGGGTGCAGATGGTATTGTGACTGGGGCCGTCGTTCGCCCCTCTTGGGCAATCTCTGACACTCCCTCGGCCTGTTCTCGATTGCCCATGGAGTCTTTACAGGCGGGGGCTAGCACAGACTTAAAGTACTCCAGAACCTGTGCGCTGGACATGTTCACAATGGCTTGGCTTACTTGGGCATACGAGGATTCGTTAGTCACTGGGTTGCCAGGCAAAAGTTCTGGTAGTTCGCTTTGGTCTGTGCGCGCGCTCTGGGGGTGCGTTCAGTTCTGCATGTCGTTGGGGGCGTGGTTTCCGCTTCCGTGGCTTTGCCTGGGTTTCAGTTTGTGTCAGCGCCGCCGGCGCTGGGGAACTGTACTCCAGCCATTGTGCGCTGGTCAGGCTTACATTGTCTTTATCTACTTGGGCTTGCGGAGGTTCTTCAGGAACTGGTTTAATGGGCAGGGACTCAGATAGTTCGGCGCACTCTGTCTCGTCCGCGCACTGCTCGTCGCCGTGCACGCGCTCTGGGGGTGTGCTCGACTCTGTTTGTCGTCGAGGGCATGGCCTTTGTTTCCGTGGCTTTGTCTTGGCTTTGGTTGGGGTTGGTGCAGCCGCTTCTGGAAACATGTGCGCGAGCCACTGTTCTTTAGTCAAGGTTACCCAGCCTTCCTCTGCGATCTGTTCATCGTGTGCTCATGATCTGTGGGCGAGTTTAATCCCGCATGCTGGCGGGGGCGTGGCTTTCACTTGCGCTTTGTTTGGGCAGGGGACTGTGCAGCTGGTGTGGAAAAGACAAATTCCCCTGGCTCGGAATCGCTGTCACTCGGGAAATGGCTGTAATAATAATCCGTGAGACTTGGTAGCTTTGGATCATGGCTCTCTGGGTATCGAAGGGAAAGCGGCATTCCTAAACTCATTGGCTCGCGCCGCCGCCTGGTTGTCAGCCACTCCCTCGTGCACGCCTCCAACATCGCGCACTCTTCCTCGGAGTCGGAGTCTGACACTTGATCAAATCGTTCGCTTCTCAGCCATTCCATCGTGCATTCTTCTAGAATCGCGTTTTCCTCCTCGGGCCCATAATCTGACACTTGGTCACCTCGTTCGCTCCCGAGCTGTACCCTCGTGCAGTCATCGAAAAACGCGTTCAGCTCCTCAGGGGTCAGCGGGGATTCTTCGCTGTCCTCCCATCCTCCCCAAGTGGGCTCCGTTCGCTGAAATGTAGCGCACAAGCTGCGGCGGGCACCCGCCTGCCACTCCTCCACTTCAGTGGGGCTCATCTCATGCATCGCGCCGTTCCTCCACACGCTGTAAACCGGCTCCTTCCATCGGGCTGTGGCTGCACGCGCCGGCTCGCTCGGCTCGTTTGCCATGAAAGCGCTCCGCTGCTCAGCCCAAGCCTGCTGCGCCGTTTTAACGGGCAGATCATTTTGTAAGGGTTGTCTTGCGCCGAAGGGCTCTCTTCGCATCGTGAGTCTGGAACCGGGATACAAACGCGGCACAGGCGCAGGCTTGAAAGGCATATTCTTTTATTTGTAGTCCGCAGTTACACAAACACCCTTCCTCTATCGAGGTACTCAAACTAATGATCTGCGTTGAGCTGTCTCAACGCATGATCCTTTATACACAACATAATTAGTCCTTAACACAACACATGATTAACTTAAACTACACACAGGTGCACGTGTTTAAGTAAGGCCTGATAACACAAAATGAACACAGGTGTACGCGGTGTGGCAATTAGTGCAAACCAATGAACATAAACACAAAAGAGCATGTGAAACAAGACATTAACATAAACTACAATGAACACTTGCTCTTGGGCGTGACACCGTGTATGACCAAAACAAACTGACGTGCAACGATTGATTATTCATTTATGAAAGTCATGCATATTAATGAGTCTATACTGTGATCTTCTGAGTTTATCGAATCGTTATAAGCGCTCGTTGTCATAGAGAACATGACGTCTTTCTTCTTTCATGTACAAACTAGTGTCACAATGGCTTTGTTTTAGGCGGCCTGTTGAAAAAGTTGAACGCCTAATTAGAGGGCTTTGCCACTAAAACCAGTCCTGAAACCATTTTGAGTTTTGAGTGCTATATTCAACAGACGTTCAGCCGACGGTTCATCAGCATGAAGTCTGAACTGAGATTAACTGAACAACTTCCTAACAACAGCAGAGAGTTTAGTTTTAGCACTATTCATGTTATACTCGGCCATAAACCATAAAGTATAAAGTCACCCTGAGAGGCTGTCGTGTAAATTAATCATCACAAATATTGCCATGCTACAAAAAATAGATAAAAAATTTTACACTTCGATGCCACAGAGTTCATGCGTCTCTTTGCACGAACGAATAATTTCATCATGTGCAAACAGGAATGAAAAACAGTAAAAGGAGAGCATAAGAAAATGGGCGAGTCTTTAAAAATACTGTTAACTGTAGGTCATCAGACAAATATGTTACTATTATCATTTCAAAATCTCAAATATTTATTGAATTCCCACCCACCTCTTTGGCTCTGAAGCATGGCATCTAGGTAAAGACGTAGCAAGAACAAGTGTGAGTTTCATTTTATATCGCTTTTAACAGGAGACAAAAGTAATTACAGCGATACTTCATTATTATCTTTTGCTGTTATCATTTGCTGTCTCATCACACATCTTGGTGAAGTAACGGCTGTTTGAAAGGCTGATAGTCTGTTTTGTCAAATTTTGGACATGAATTCTGCAGTGAACTATGAGGTAAACTGTCTAGGGGTCATAGTCATGTTTTGACGCAACCATAGGATAATCTTATCAGTGATGGTGTGAACAATCCTCATTACATCAGCCTGAAGAAAAGATTCATCTGCAAGCTTACTTGGGTTCTGTTTTTTTCACGGTTAAAAATCATAAAATTAGCGTTATAATTATAGAAGTATGAAATTCCTCTTCTGATTTTTATATTAAATTGCATAAGAACTCAACAGTATACTGTATGCCAGAAAATTCCTACAAGGAAAGTTACCGCATTGTGTAAAGTGCAGGAATGTTCTGAGAGATTGGGTTTGAGATTTTGCTCAGATACTCAGGCAGAGTGGTTAGTACTCCTGCCTCACAGCAAGAAGGTCATGGTCTGATTTTCATCCAAGGTGTTTCTGTGTGGAGCTTTTGCATGTTCTAACCGTGCTTGCGTGGGTTTTCCCCAGGTACTCCAGTTTCCTCCCGCCTCCAAACACATGCGATTGGGCATAGGTGAATTGGCTACTCAAAATTGTCAATATAGGTGTGAATGTGTGTGTGTGAATGGTCGTCTGTCTTTATGTTTGGAACCGTCTGAAAAATCTGCAAAGTCACGCAGGAATTCGGGCCGTATTCCGAA
>JAOUQX010000030.1:14443429-14453707 GCA_028566295.1 Liobagrus marginatus
TGTTAAATGTTTTTAAATAAGAAAAATGTATTTAAAAATAACGAATATTGTATAAAAACACAGTACTGAACAATAGAATGTAACGCAATAAACTTGTTTTATTAAGCTTCTCCATATTTTCACGGATAGATGTCCGCTGTTTAGAAATGCACTCAGGGCGTCCGGCTGAGGACGCTTCAAGACTCAAAAAACTCGTCAGTTGGGTCACTCGTAAGTCGAGGCCTCACTGTACATGAATTTTTATTTTTATTTTAATAAAACGTACATATTTATAAAGGAAAACTTGAGCAAGTGCAATACATAAATGCATACAATTACACATTACATTTGTTCTATAAACATAAAATGTGTAAAGATTTAACAACAAGAGAAAAAGTGTTTTAAAGCTCATACAGTCATAACTATAAACCTCTTGACCAACCACATAACTCTTTCGGTCTGCTCGGAGGATCAGAGAGCTTGAGCCTGATTTGTTCATTCCTTTGAGCTTTATTGGAAGCTTTGCACTGGAACAATATGCTTTCTTTCGAATCGAATGCTCAGAAAGATCCAAGGCAAATCCTGGATAGGACTGGGAACAGCAAAGAGGATATTACGCATGTCATATAAATGCATTTTATGCTGTGTAGGATATACTGTATATCAATGGCATACATTGATAGGATAAGAGCTACTCGTATGATGTGAAGGCCAGTGTTTCCCTCAGGCACTGCTGGAGAATATAAAGCAGCATACAGATGTCAGCTATTTCAGCTGGACCCTGATAGCATCTCAGTTCTACCGTTTTCTTTCGATTTACTGTGGAAAATGTTTGCCATTCTTAAAGTACCCATAAACCATGGGCAGTACTTATAGGTTCAATGATGAGAAATGGACACTATTTTTTTTCCATTACTAAAATGCCAGGAACTATTAATATGCCCCATGAAAATTCTCCTATGTGCTCTTGCTATGTGAATTCTTAACCGGCTAACAAACTTGGGTAGCCTATCTTAGATAGGATTTGCATCCTATGCAGAGCAGCATTCGATTTAACAGTAGCCAAGAGAAAGTCCATGAAAGTACACGCATGCAAATGCAATAAACAAACATGCTTCACTAAACATCAAGCTAGTATCTTTATGGGTGTTTTAATACTTACAGTACCAGTAATATGCTGTGTGTGGAAATATTATACGGTGTGTATATAACACGCCTAGAGGATTCAGAGGGACATTACTGCTGAAGGCTTGAATTACCGTATTGGCCTGAATATAGCACGACCTCGAATATAACCCGACCTCCAATTTTTCGAAATCATTTCAAGAAAAATAAAAAAATCAAAAGAAAATTAAAATGTAGTCTACAAGCAATTTTTATTTACAAAACAATGAGTGAATAACCTAAAATTTTACTGTTACAACAAAACATGTTGAATAATGTTAGGGCCTAGGCCTATGTTTTTTAACAGAGCTAGGGCCAAGCACAAGCTCACGATTACTTAACCCAGGACCATTTCCTCTTGCCTGTTTTGTGTGTGGCAGTGTGTCTCGGATGATCCTCATAAGGACTTGCTATAAATAATAATAATAATAAAAATAAAAACTAACAATTATAATAACAATAATAAAATAGTCTTCAATAATAATAATATTAAAACAAATTTGTATTTATAGTAGGCGGTTGAATAAAATAAAACAATACGAGTTTAAAGCACTAATACGTATCCAGCGCGCTGTTACACTCGGACGTTTAAACGTTTACAAAGGGACAGAAAAAAAAAATAAAACATTTCTAAAAACGCTCTACGTCACCTCCTGTTGGCCAAACTGATTAAACTAAATCTAGGCGCTATTTAAAATGTAAGACTGCAAAAATAACGCGAGTGCTGTTCTTGAGATTGTATTTTCGGAAAAAAAATATATATTCGGGCCAATACGGTAGTCTATAAAATCTGGTTACTTAGTTTTATGCGGAAGTCAGAACAACACAATAAAGGAAATTCAAATTAATCGACATTGTATGAAAACAACAACAAAAAAATCAGTGTCAGAACTGTACATGCCTTTCATAAGATCCTTATCAGAAATATATGGTATATGGAACTATTCTACTGATAACATGATAGCTAATCTGTCTCTGCTGGACTGTGTTTAACATGTTTCCATTGCACACAGCACCTTTATACACGCACATATATTTTTCCTTTTCACTAATAGTTATTTTGTAAATGTGCATTTACATCGTTTCTTTTCTACTTTCTTTCCAAATAAACGTATATAACTTATTTCATAGGATGCTGGGAGGAATTACAGAGTAAAAAATGTCCCTCTCTTGTGCAAAAGACTGTTTCCTGTACATATGACAGTAATGTTATAAATCTTGAATATTCTATATACAGTATGTGTACGTATATCAGCTATGCTAGGAAAAAAATGTATAACATTAAGTGGAATTTCTCAGTGTGATAGTAGGCAGTAATAATAACTAATGAGGTCACTTCATCATCATCTTCTGCTATTCTTCTTTTGAATGCAGAACTACTTCACTACTTATGGTAAAATGCTGTTCATTATATGGCATTATTATAGATTATATTTCTTGTGTAGAAGATGCCTGGAGGGCACTGAAGCCCGTTATTGCTGAGAATGTCACTGCCGAAATCTTGACTCAGCTACATTTAAATCGACCATAACAATGCAAATGTCAGCGAGTCATATTAATGATAAAATGGGACATCGTTGAGATCTGGAGCTTGGGTGGCATTCTTGAAATTATAAGATGAACAGTTTCATTCAAAATCGTACCCTTTGGGGTTGCAGTAGGAACTTGAATATTTAAAGGGGATGTGGCATAATAGAAGTTGCGTATAATAGAAGCAGGCCTGTTTATTCTTCTGTCTCTCGTTGGTTTTTAGATGTATCACACTTAACCTCTTTTACTGAGGACAGATTCTTGCGTTACTTCTATGTCTCATTTTTATTAATTGTTAAGAAACTCATTGCCTTATTGAATATAGTGAAGGTCAGCTCCTGTGTGTCATGTTTGTCTTGGTTCTATGCCTGCGGGTTGGAGGCTTAGAGTAGTGGCGAATTGGGGTGTTACAGCTGAACAGAACTAATAGACCTATTCGAGCCACTCTTTCTCATTCCTGTGGGAAGGCATGTCATAGAACGAGACATAATTTCACCGTCAGGAGATTTTTGCTGCCCATTTACTTCATCACAGCCTAGAGCTATGGCCTATGCTTCAAAAAATATCCTAACCCCAGGTGCTGATGCTCTCCGCAAAGAGGTAATGGCCAAATGTTCCCTCTGTTATCTGCGGGCGGATTTTTTATTTCCAATGCATGTCGAAGTAGAGGAAAAGACAAAAACAACCAAACCCAGCATCCCTGACATTTCACTTTGCATTTCTCACACAGGAGGTTAGAGTGGCTTCTTCAGCTTTATCCTTGTCAGAGACACAGCAATAGTCACTTTGAACGGAAACCTGGGCATCACAACAATGTTTGCATTTTGCTCATTATGTGTGGGTGTACGTAGCATTTTATGTCAGTTTTGGTCATTTCCATTTTGCTTTGCATATTGCTTTATATATATCATAATATATATTGTAAAAAAATATATATATATTTAAAAAATAAAATACCCTATAGTAAAATACTCTACAGTGCCGGTGATGGCAACCAATTCTGTTTTATAAACACTATTTAAAAAATCATGCCCAAAACCACATTGAACTATATAACTTATTATATAAACAAGGTGCAACTGGTGCTGAGTCCAGAACAGGTTGCTATTTTGTTTATTCATGGTTATTAATCCCCGATGTGATTGTGCTAGACTTACAAACTCCCAGTATTAACCTTAACTATGTTGTTTTCAAATAGCACGGTATAAGAGTTATTGAGGATTGAGGATTTAATTTGTCCGGAATATTTTCCATGTTCCATTTAGGTTAAAAAAAAAAAAAAAAAAAAGCATTATCAAGCTTAGAAGAGATTTGCAACAACTCTACCTTTTTATGGCTACTTATATAATGGTATATTTGAAGACATACAGTAATAAGTGTGGTTGAACCCATAACTGTGGCTGCATTGTAAATTGCCAATACCTGTTACCATAAAACTCTGTGATAAATATATCCCATAATATGTTTTATTATAAAATCACGTTTTCAAGTAACTACATTATTCTAACAACAAGGGAGCAATAGCAATGATGATGCCGCCACCACCAGGGAACCGTGGTAACTAGAGTTCTCCGTAGATGGCATTTTGTGGCCTGTTCTCACTGGGTGTCCATGTTTTGGCTCTCTTCACAGTAACGAATCAAGATAGCATTAATTTCCTCCACAAGCAAAGTCTCCAAGGTGTTGCCGGAGACAGGCAAAGAGTCTAAGCTCACTGACAGCCAAATGGAGTGAAAGAGAGAGCAATACATCATAGGTTCTGTGCCCAGTTGTCATACTATTCATTAGAAAAAGATTTTCTTTCCCCCTTTTATTCCAGATTTTGACGTAGAATTGGATGCTATATAAAAATTCCGTGCAGATGACAAACAGCAGTCTACTCTTTTCTAGGCTTCCACATGAGAAGATACACTTTTGATTCTGAGGACAGCAATTTGATATTTCGTACAATGATAGTTACTCTGTTATGATTGACAACTGACTAACTTTTCTCACAATCTGGGATGAGCCTACAAGTCATATTCATTCATTTTTACATTCTATATGTCTGTTTTTGGATCATCAGCGCAATATTGTTACCAATATTCCTTTCAGTTGTTGTATGAATGAGTTGCTTGAATGATTATAATAATAATATTAATATACACATGGACCACCAGGTATGTATATACACTGTATATTTATAGTATAGCATGTATAGAATGTCAGTTGTTCAGTTAGTCATCAAAGAATTTCACTGTATGTTGTACCACGTATAATGTACATGTGACAAATAAATGTTGAACTTGAACTTGACCACAAGAAAACATGGAGCATATCCCTGGAGTCCCAAGGCACAACCCATCACAGGGTATAATCATTCAAACACTCACACAAGCATTTCACACACTATGGACAATTTAGAAATGCTGATCAGTGTACAACACACGTCTCTGGACGGAGGGAAGACTCTGGAGTACTTGGTGGAAACTTTAGAAGCATAAAGAAAATATGACGGAGGACAGAATTGAACAGGGGTGGAACGAACAACTAAGCCCTCATGCCATCCATTATCTAAAATTTAAAGTGGAATAGATTCGACTAGATGCTATTTTAGTTGAAAGTTCCAGCTTTAACCTTCATTGTTGAGCTCAAGCTGCACAAGGTTAAAGGCTGAATGAAGGGACCCTCCTGCCTCGCTTATTTATTCTCACCCTCACCTTGCGGCATTTCAAAAAGTGTGTGCTGTGTGTGTTGTTGTTTGCGTGTGTGCCTTGAGAGGTGTCTTAAATGGTGGGGGGGGACAGCTGAAATGCAAAACAGTATTCCCTGTAGTCTAGAGGCTAAATCATTGCAGCGACTGGTTGGGTGATTATGCTGACCTTAAGAATCTTCAGAGAAGAGATTTAGATTGATAATGTATCTTTGTCTATGTGTGTGTGTGTGTGTGTGTGTGTGTGTGTGTGTGTGGGAGATAAGTATTAGAAAACCCCTATGGAACAGATATGCTTGTGTATGCTTGTGAACATGTACTTAACTATGTTTATTTGTCATTTGCAAAACTGCAGTTTGGTTTCCATAGAAATCGTTCAAATGTTATGGGTAGGTAAATGCTGTTCAGTAATTTCTAGCAATCTACATGATAAGCAGTACGCTGCATGGTGCTCATAATTGCTCAAAGTCCGCTTCAGAAAGCAGCCATCCTGATGAATCTAACCTTTTTTCTTCCCCGCTCCAATTTCCTTTGTGCAGGTGAAATATCTCATATACTGTTCACTGTGCCTTTGTGTGGCTTCTCTTTCTTTTTATTTCCCTCTATTTAATCCAATTCATTATCCAGGGCCTTTTTGTCCCACCACTATCAGGGCACACAAAGCGCTCCACTTGCTATGGATGGGGCTTTGTTCACATTCTGTCCTCTTCTCCCCTGGGATGTGGGATCTGTGAAGAGTACCTGGAGCAGGCTTTTTCTTTTTGTGTGCAGGAGGCACGGCAAACGGAGGGGAAAGCTGGTGAGACGCCCAGCTGAAGGATAAACGCTTTTCAGAGGCATTCAGTCTAAAGGTGACATTTTCTAGGGAGGTCCCATAGTGCCTCCATATGCATCGAGTGTGCTAGCAGGACACTGAACTGGAAGGATGGAAGAACTATTAGTAATGCACTAATGCAGATCGATGCAATGTGACCTTATTTTACAAATACTGAAAATCCACTGCAAAGAATGCAGCTTAGTTGTCACAATATAATATTCATCGTGACTAAGAGACATATAATGAAAGCAATTTTGAATAAAATACACTATATGGGGAAAAAATTTGAAACGCTTCACCAGCAAATGAATAAGTGAATATTCTTATTCCCTAATATCTGTTGCTTCAAAATTGGAAACACGCAATTGTTTATGCTGGACCATTAATTGAAGTTTTTTTAATTTATACTTTATTAATCCAGGGGGGGGGGGGGGACTTGAGAAGTTTTCACATCAGCCCATTTATTAAGATGCTGGGGTTAGAGCTCAGCCAGAGCCTGCGATGTGCCAGCCAAGATCAAGTGGGGTTCAGGGCCTTGTTCAAGGGCCCAATGATGGTAACTTGCCAGTTGTGAGGCTTAACCTCCTACAACCTGGCGTCCACAGATGTGGACATAAAATGCAGTCAAAACCAAAGCTCGGGTCTTAGGAGGTTAAACACGACCCTCTGGTCGCTGTCCCAGAGCCTTAACCATTGAGCCACCACATCCCAAGCTTTCCCTTTACGGCAACTAAGATGCTCAAACATGATCTCGCACGACAATATCCCTGTGAACAAAGCCCTCAGCTGTTGGAACGGTTAGAGTAAAAGAACTCAAGTGTTCTGACCAGAGTCTCGACATCAACCCGACTGAACACTTTGGAATAAACCGCACCCCAGACCTCCTCACCGAACTTTAGCACCTGAACTTCATATAATACTACTGTAGCAAGCTAGCAAAAAAACATTTTAGAGAAATATGGAGGTTATTATAGGAGTAAGAGTGAGACTAAATCTGATATTGGATGTCAACAAAACAACTATAGATTCAAGGTCGGATGTCCCAATACTTTTGTCCATATGGTGTCCTTCAAATTCTACCATTCCAGCTGTTGTTCGATCTATACCAAAGCATAGATGAAGAGTACAGCAGTGCATGGGCTAAATAAAGACAAAATGAGTATGGATTGAGTAGGTCGATCTTTCTCTGTAAATCCGCCAACTTGGCCAAATCCCCTGAATGTTTTTCGCAGTCTGTACTTGAGATCCTATATCGAGAAACTTGACACATTCTTGCGTTTCTTCATTCATCTCACAGTCTTATTGTCACGCTATTCTCTATAACCATATCCTGCCCCATGCTGGGTTTCTGAAACACATTTCTGTTGGGAAACGATCTAGCTTAAAGTCAGAGGGACAACGGCACTCTTTTTTAGGAAGTGATTTCCACCATTCAGAGGGACCGGATGCTGTTAATGGCCTCTTATAATTTGCACTTAAATGCTGTGTGTGTGTGTTTGTGTGTGTGTGTGTTTAGAATGAGGGGAACAAATTAAGACAAATACAGATGTGCCGTGACATGTCAGTCACATGTGGTTGCCCTGCCCCTTGCCTCTAATTACACACAGCGCGTACTTACTGAATTGAAGAGCTCCAGACACAACAGCATATCGGTGTCGGGAGGCAATTTCCAAATCATTCAAGGTTTTGTGGGGCATAAAAATGTAAACCAGCAACACGTATAAACATATTCACAAATAATCTCATACTATATCATATTTGTTCAATTAAGAACGAAAACATATAAAGTTAAAGTTCAGTTTATTGGTCACATGCACATCATACAGTGAAATTCTTTGATTCCGCATATCCCAGCAAACAAATTTGAAAGCTTGGGTCAGAGCGCAGGGTCAGCCAGAATGAATGGTGTCCCTGGAGCAGGTGAGGTTAAGGGCCTTGCTCAAGGCCCCAATGACAGTAGCTTGCTTGGTGCGAGGCTTGAACCCATGACCCTTTGATCACTGACCCAGAGCCTTATACCATTGAGCTACTACCACCCCATATTCATCCATATCCGTCCTTGGACGATTCCCTGCTACCTGTAAATGTTCAACTCAATCTGGGTGACTGTTGTTGGAGTGGTGGAGAATGAGGTGTACATACCCCCAGCCGGGAATGACGAAAGCTCTTTCAAAATATTAGTGCATTTTGTAATAGGCACTATATTACCCGAAGTATTAGGACAAGAAGACCATTCCGCTTATATTTGTTTTTTTGTTTTGTTTTATGTTCCATACGTGAGCACGTCCATTTGTGTTTTTGAACATCGTATTATAAATTATAACCCTATTCACATGGGATTAAAATGATCTAGGGACCTCTAGTGAATTATATAATCGCTGAGGTTGTCTGTGATCTTAATCCTTTGTGAATTGGTCATGTCTGTAATTTGTTAAATAAATATCCCCCTGCAAAAAACCTACCGGTACCATATTTCGCCGAACACTAAGGTCCTGCGATAATATTAGTCCCGTGAGTATCCGGCTGCAGCTCTGTGATATGGCCAGGATTTGGTGGGGTCGATTATAATGTTTAATATAATTCGTTTCCTCTATGCTTTTTTACCCTAAACGATGAATGGAGGCTGTGTTTGAGTGTTTTGATAGCATTTTGGGTGCTGGGTCATATCTTTATACACCATACAACTGTACAATTTTCAGAAAGAAAACCATAAAAAGAGCAAATGTTACGCAAAGCCTTGACATCATATTCAGAAGATAAGTCATTTAAATTCGAGTAAAATCACAGGATTCGCTTATCCCATGCTAATTCGCCATACGGAATTCAGCCATACGGAATACGGAAGGTCCCCAGATAATACTAATCCTGTGCGACGAGGGCTTAAGTCTCACTTTAACTCTTATAATAAGATGCACACCTTTGAAAATGCTTTCCACAGCATTTTCAGCTGGGATATATATATATATAAGGCAAACCCCTGTTTGCTTAGGAGATACAGGATATGAATTCAGATCACTCACACACACACACTTATTTACACCCTATCTCATCATCTCTTCTATTTCCAGAGATGATTGAACCAGACTGTGTGCCGGTGAGCTGTGCAAGAGCGACTGGAATACACAAGTCTGTACAATACATATGGCTAGTTCTTCTCTAAGAAGATACGGATCAATAACCGATTATTACTGCAGGTCATTTTTAGAGTAAATTATAGCATTTAGCATCCGTCTCCTTTTTTTCCCCTTTTTATTCCCCTGGCTTGTCATCCCCATCTTCTAGCGCTTTAGCTGTTGCTACAACAAGCATACGTTCATCATAGATCATAGATCAAATAGCAAAACCTGGCTGCGTATTATGTACAGAGCCGCCAGTCAGACTCCATAGCAATGGATAGAGTACAGAAAGGGAAATTAAGTAGAAAATGTAGAACTAGAAAATAAATGAGAAGGAAAGGCACGGTTGTGCTACCACTGAAGCACACAGACCATTCACCTCCTGAATAATGACGAGCGCATTGCAATCCTCCCACAGAAATCAGCGTTAATCATTTAACAATTATTCCGCACATCCTGAACGAGTCACTAGATGTGAATAATAAGACATGCTAATGCTAATTTCAGAATGCTTTTTTCTTTCCTTGTGAAATATCATTTATGCATGCAGTGATACTTTGCACAGAGATTTCATTCATGTGGGATTACAAGAAGCTCAAATGGTGGATAAATAGCTTTACAAATATCTTAAACAAATAAAAATACAAGTCATATGTTACTAGTGATGCTGTTTTTTTAATTTTCTGGGAACTCTTATTTGTTATTAATAGTATTCCTTTAAGAGTTCCAAAGACTGCTATTTAGTGATTAAAGTTTAAAGTTAAGTTTATTGGTCACATGCACATCATAAAGTACAACATACAGTGAAATTCTTTGATCCCGCATATCCCAGCATACACATTTGAACGCTGGGGTCAGAGCGCAGGGTCAGCCAGAACGAAGGGGTGCAAGTGAGGTTAAGGGTCAAGGACCCAATGATGGCAGCATGTCTGGAGCGGGGCTCGAACCCCCGATCCTCTGACTCAGAGCCTTACCCACTG
>JAOUQX010000030.1:14624200-14635910 GCA_028566295.1 Liobagrus marginatus
GATATGCAGAAAATAAAACATTTCACTGCGTGTATGTGTATGTGACAAATAGGATCTGAAAATGTCAGTAATCATTCGGATCTTCAATTATTATTATTTATTATTAAATGTAGTAATGTAGTTTTTTTCCCCCTCATCAATAAAAAAAAAAAAAAAAGAATGGATGTACAGTACGTGTGTTGCCATCCATGTTGCCCACCATGACGCATTAACTTGGCCATTCTTTCTGTTATCTGTCCATCTTACTCCATGTCCCCTTCCCCTCTGTCTCCTAGGTAATCTCAGTACCCCAGGCCAGGTTAGCATATCTTACTCAGATGGCAGAACTGATATCATATAGCGGGAGGAGCTACAATGCCACCATGCTGGTAAGAGAACTTCCTGACATAGAATAAACCAAATCTACTGGATTTTTTTTTTTTTTTATAATGTCACAACACTAATGCATATTGCTTGTTTTGTGGGATACTATAGTAACTTAATAAAAAGTTGTTGTTTTTTTTTAAATCGAATAATTATTTTTGAGATGTTTGAACTATGTTCACATGCATAATGATTTTATTGCTGTAATTAGCCAGTCGTTGACCTCTGAAGTCACCAGTAGACGTTTTTACTACTGGTTGCCATAGTAACAACAATTATCAAGGTTTAACATTTTTCATTGTACGAACATTAGTTTTCCTTCCGCTGAACTGAATTATTCTGTAAGAAAGCATTTGTATATAAAATTCAGCAGTGTATGTAAGTCTTTGCTCCTACTTTGTAGTTGTGCATTATTTCAATTGAATACAATTTTATATATTTCTTACATTTTGACACATTATTGGGAAATGGCCACATTTCGGCTCTAACGTCACTGAAAGTCATCAGCTCTCATTGACAATGTAAAAAAAAAAAAAATTCCAGTCTCTTTAGCACTTAGAGTCGCCGTATGAATGTTTATAGCATTAGTGCTGTAGATCTGTTTCATGTCACAAATGTTCAGTGTATGAAGGATATTAGTAGGTGTGTGTTTATGTATTTATGTGTATCTTAGCTGCAGGACCGGGAGTCATTGGTGAGTTTGTTGGTGGGAGCACGTTTTGGAGTCAGTCAGATACTAAATCACAAGCTGAACATGATCTCGACTATTATAGACTTCCATTATATCAGCCGTGTGGAAGTGCTCTCCGAGTCTGACCGGGTCAGCATGCTGAAGATCTACCTACACGATATCCAGGTGGGTACACAGATGGAGTTTCTTAACAAAAAATGTCACGTTCTTCATGGCCTGTAGATGAAGTGGATATGCAAACTAGATAGATGACTTTGCTAATTTGTATTCCATTTTTCGGAATTTATCTCGCATATTCAAGTATCTCTTCATAGCATTCACAGTTAAAGTGTTTGTTTATTTGTTTTTCTCTTTTTGTACTGTCTGTGTACAGCCCCTGGCCTTGCTAATGGATTCTGTAGCTGCTAAGGACTTGGCATGTCTTCTGGCAGGCTATTGCAAATTGTTAGTGGATCCCAATATGAATGTGTTCCGTTGGGGCCCTCGGCCCAAAATACGCCGGATACCTTTAGAAGAAGGTAAAAGATAAATGAGTGACTCGGCGGTAGCGCACTCGTCCCGACATATACTCAGCTCGTTTGTGCTGCGGGCGACCCGGGTTCGAATCCGGCCCGTGGTCATTTCACGATCACTTCCCGACTCTTTCTCACCCACTTCATTTCACTCTGTCCTATCACATAAAAGCATAAAAGTCTGAAGAAAAAAAAGAAAAAAAAAGATAAATGAGTTTGAGAAATACATTGATTTCCTGTGCATTAAGCATGTGGTTTATAATGCTATGCTATCACTTTTTTAGGCTTTGGATTTCGCTGTGGCAGTGGCTCGGAGGAGAGCTCAGATGAGGACTATTCCATGGATAATCTGCTAGACACCCCAGTCTCTGAGGACACTGTCTCAACTCAAACAAACGATGACCGAGAGGATGAGAATAATGAAGAGAAAGAAGAGGTCACAGTAAACACAGTAAGGGTGATTGTGACCCAGTCAGACGAAGAAGAGAAGGTCGTAGGAGAATGTACTTTTGAAGGCACAAGTACAAGCGGTTCTATAGAGGATGAGGACTATGCAGCAAGAGTAGATGCACTTCTGGAAACAGGATGGTACACAGACCCAAGAGTCAACAGCAGCTTCTCTAGTTTGTCCAGTAACTCGTTTAACAATTTTGAGGAGATTAGCAAGGTATCCACTACATGGCCTACTCAGATGGACACTTTTCAGGAAGAGATGCCAAAATCAGACCAGGCTACTGGGGCCTCGAACCTGGATGTGCACTATCCATACCTACTAGAGATTCCTGAACATCCAAACCGGAAAGAGAAATCAATCCCCCCCGCTGGGTTGCTGTACGATAAGCACAGTGGCTTGCGATACAGTGACCTCTCCCAACTGTCTGACTCCCTTCCGAGCCCACCTGAAGCAAGTGATGATGCTCTGAGTGATTTAGAAGAGATTAATAAAGATGAAAACAAAAATTATAGCCCTGCAGACATTGGCGCGGTGTTGGCGTCAGGTAATAGCATAAAATCTACTGTAGCTGGCTTCAATGTCCAAGCACTTCTATCAAGGATTCGTAGCCATCCAGCATGTAAGAAAGATCTGAGAAATTCTAACCTACAACAGAAAGAGGAAGTAAAGTCTAAAGGGCCATTATCCAGACCAAAAGTACAACCCCCACCTCCACCACTAAGAACAGGATCTAGGGTTTCTGAACTTTTAAAGGAATCAAGAAACAGTGGGTCAGAATCAGACGATGAGTTTTTTGATGCGCAGGATCATCTCACTCCATCTGTTTTGGAACAACCTACAGGTCAGTGAGCTTTTTCTAACCATTAGTATACATGTTTTGTATAAATTATGCATAGCCTTTCAAGCAATTCTGTTCTAGCATTTATTTCTTCTACATTTCTTAATCTTATTTCTTTCAGAGAATAAAGTAAATGGAACGGAACATGCTATAAAACAGACTGATGCAAAGATTATTGTGGCGGAACCAGCAGCATCTACGATGCAAAGTCGATTAGACAAAAAACACGCTGACAATTCTTTATCTATTAATAGAAACATCCTAAAGAAGGACACTTCCCCCCTTCGAGATGTTACTCCCGCAAAAAGTATTCTTGATACAACAGAGTTGGAGGGTCACCAGCGTTCTCAACCAGACACGGTTGAACCGACGACCATCTCAAATAATCACATCTTGGAGAAAAAAGGCCAGCAGTCTAATGGAGATATTCCTGGCCGTAACGCTCACATCTCCTCTGAGCTTTTGGAGATGGAACCGGACACTATGGAGTTTAAGCCTGTTACTACAGCTGGGCTGCCGCTGTCTTCCCCCTTAATCACTGCAGTGCGGCATATTAAATCCCAGCTACCAACCACCGAGGATCGTGAAACACTTTCAAATGAGAGTCAAAATAACATGAAACCGATAGAACAAAAAGAAATGGATAAAGAAGAGAATACAGAACACCAATCAGAGGATAAAACAAAACATCAACACCAGTTACAGCCTCCTCTGCAGCCTGAGAAAGACGTTTGCGCAAACCCTCTAGAGCGTGACCAATCCATAGCCACAGTTTTGCACTTATCAACTGATGTAGATCTCAAAACTGAAGATGATAAACCATCGAATGGGATTTTTTTGCGTACCTGGTCCCAGCGGAATGGGGTCACCCAGGGTCCTCCTATGAGTAAACGGGTCTCTCTAAGCCATGAGAATCTTAAATGCCAACTAAGGAATGCAAATACTACAGTCACAGTGACCAGTGCTTCATCTCTGACAGCCTCTCCACCGTCATCTGTGACTATGAAAGGCTCTATAAGCATGGAACCCAAAGAACCCTTTGGGACTGGAGGGGGTTTTAGTAGTAGAAGTTCTTCCGGGCGTCTGTCTGCTTCAGCATTACGTGGGAAGATTCAGGACATGCCCTGGTATCTCACGCGATCCCAGGAAATTTTGGGAACAGTAGCACTGAGTACTGATAAACTAACCGACACTAAACCATCTAAAGATGGAGCTGATTCGAAGGAGGCTCAAAAGGAATCTCCAAAATCTACTTCAGTGCCTGCTTTAAACGATTGGAAAGAGAAAGATGCCGAGGTGGTTGTTGTGAAGCTCAAAGACGGGCCACATGATGTGGCCTCCTATGTGAAGGACAAAAGCGGAAAAATGTTCTCTGGCCATCCAGACCTGAAAGTCGGGTTAGAAGACTCTAGTGAACCTTTCTCACGCTTTGGAACTTGCAAGTCTGAACAGCCGAGGTCTCAAAAGCACCCTGGTGCAAAGGATAATCTGGAACGGCCGTCTCCTCCATCTAGCACTGGCACACCCCACCGTGATGCCTGTGGTTGCCATACTGTTTATGCCAATTGCTTTAGTGGGGATTCCGAGGATTTGTGTGGTTTCGATGATGATCTTACAGTGTACGAGTTCTCCCGCCAGAAACAAATCAACAAACCACCCCAGAGTGCCACTGCACCTTCCTCTGCCCCTTCATCCAACATCTTGTCTCTGCTAAGAGATTCACCTCACCCCCTTTCAACCTCCTCTGAGCTTAGTCCTCTTTTTACCCCACCCCGACCCAGACCCCTGGGTTACAACCCATCGGACAATCCACTACGGGATCTTCAAGAAAGACGATATGTTACAGGCCTAAAAGGTACTGGGCTCAAAGGGGGCTACACATCGCTGCACAACGATATCGATGAACTTCTGCTGGTGCTTAAAAATGGGGAGACTGCAATAAATCCTCCAGGCCAGAAGGGGCCATGTGAGAAGGCTAGTTGTATGAATGGGAATTTGTTTTCTGAAACGGATCGCTGTTTAGTGCAGGCCGAGGCACGGAGGTTGGCCTCAGGATGCCAGCGAGCCACACGAGTTGGTTGGGCACCGGACGATGCTCTTCTATCATTGGGCAACAGCTTTGGAGCTTTGGTACATCTAGCAGCAGCTTGCCTTCAAGTGTCTTGTCCGGACTGTGGAAGTTGCCATAGTGATATTGATGGCATTGAGGCTTTGAGGAAGCTTCAAGAAATTGTGTGTCTGTACAAGGAGTTTGTGGTCGCTGTCGAAGCAGCCCGAGAGGGGGAGGGGGTCAGGTTGTTAGCTAAACAATGTACGGTTCTGATTTCTACAGTCTTCTGTCTAACCCAGCTCTTCAGAACGCACACTCCAGACACGGACGATAGACATTTACCACTGAACTTTTGATTGAAAGACAACATAGAAGTTAAAAAGCGAATGCTAATCCTTTTCTTTGGATTTTAAGACTTTGAATGTGTGCGGGCACACATGACATAAAAGTAAGTGCCGTGTACACACACACACACACACACACAAAATCTCAGTCAAACTCATTAACAGGCAAAGAAGTCTACCAAAATGTAGAACCTTTGTCCTCTAGAACTTGGTCTTGCCAGGTCTCCTTCTGAAAAGGGATATGGTTTTATTGATGCATACAGTAGCTATTTTCTAACAATATCGTATTTCTTTAAGTATGTATTCAAGTACGTATTTATTTTTACATTATGTGTATGCACCGTGGATAATAACGTATACCAACATTTATTCTTGTTTTGTTGTATGTACAGTCCTACCTCTTGGTCTAATAACTAGTGAATCCTGACAGAAATAGACAGCGTTACAGCGTCCAGTGTCTTTTCTTTCGTAATGCTCTTCACTGATTTAGGCGCACGGTACTTTAGAAGGTGGACAAAACAGACACAAAATCTCTTGGCCATGTGTGTATATACAGTATGTAATAGATGGTAGAGAGGATGTATAAAACACTCAGCAACATTTGAATTGTGTGCAGTCATTCATCAACTCGCTATCTAAAGGGGGTCGTCTTTTAAAAATTGCGTTTAAAAAGCAGGATACAATCGGAATGAATGGATGTTAAGGAAAATTGAGAAAATGGTTCATTTGATATCATTATGTCCATATGAAACTTAACGTTCTTTCTCATTGCCAGGTTAGCTTACTATTAATGGTAGCGATCAGTTTTATCCAAAGATGATCCAGCACAGGAGTGCTCTATCATTGTGACCGTTCATTTCTAGCACCAGGCAAACTCCTCTTTTACTTCTTTTATTACTATGCAAGTGTCACTAATTCATGTCTGCTGTCTTAAGTTTTTTGTATTGAACATTGCTCATTTCTGAACAAAGCTGTTTTGATAAAAGGGGCTTCCCAAATCAACCTAAGCCTTATTTTTGATCTAGAAGTACTTTTAAGAATATATTCTGGATCAAGATCAAATTTGGTACTTATGCAATTGCAACCTGGATCCTAAGTGCGATAGCCTTGCGATAATTGCGGGCCGTGGGGAATGTTGCCAGGTATTAGTACTAGAATTGTAATAGTTCATTCGGTAATCAGCCCAAAATTCAGCATTTTATGAAGTACAGTATTTTCAAATTCATTGCGTCATAAAATGTGGCTTCTTGAGAGTCTGTGCGGTCGGTCACATGGTAGTATTCATCATTTGACGTTTTTATATAATAAAGCATGGGGTTTGGATCCGTTCCAGTGCAATGCAAGCTTGTCCATTCTGGATAATAATTTACAAAGAATTTGACCTAATTGTTTAAAGCTTTTGCACTTCTGAAGGATCAGTTCTAAACAGAACATTTCATTAGCGATTCCAGACAGCATACAGTACGTACACATTTCTGGCCACACAGGTAACGTTAAACATTACAAAGCTGTGTTTGAGGCAACAACTCGCACTAACACGAGTAGCGTTTAAAAAATAAAAACAGCTAAATGGTTTGGTTATGCCGATGCACTATTGCATTCTTGGTCTTGTGTTTATTAAAAAATTTGCTTAAGCACGCCAGCAAATTATGACACTAATTGTTACACTGACCGAGATGTCTATCAGCCATATCGAACTACCTGAATGAGGACAACCACAAATGGTCCTGTAACGATTGTTGTTGTTTTTTTTGGTCATAATTGTAGCAAATAAAAAAATACAAAAAACTTTAGTAAAATTAACCTGTGTATGCAGATAGCTTGCGTTCAGAGTCGACATATATAAGCCCAGAATAGCTCTGAAATTGTCTAACTAATGAAGGGACAATCGTGAAGTCATTTTTGCATTTCTTCTACTGTATCAATAATAAAAGAATAAAACTGAATGAAATCTGATGCTTATCTCGTTCTTTTCTATGCATCTTTCTTCCAGATGTTAATGTTCATTCGTCATCAGTTATCTAGCGCTTATGCTGTTCAGAGTCGCGGGGCGCTGGATTCTAGCCCAGATAACTTAGTGTGAGTCGGGGTACATCCTGGACAATCGGCAGTTCATCGCAGGGCTAACACTTAGAGACAGACAACACACCATTCACACTCATTCACATTCACGCCGATGGACAATTTAGAGTAGCCAATTCATCTATACCCAATCACATGTGTTTGGAGGTGGGAGGAAACCGGAGTACCTGGGGGAAACCCACGCAAGCACGGGGAGAACATGCAAACTCCACACAGAAACACCCTGGGTGAGAATCGAACCCATGACCTTCTTGCTGTGAGGCAGGAATCAGTTATAGTCATAAGCAAAGAGGCACATAGATGGTCTAATGTATTGATACTAACATATTGGATCCCTGGTCATGCATATGCGGTGTATGGACGGCTTTTGGAGCTCAACCATTTTGTAACTAACCTTAACAGGGCGGTACGGTAGCAGAGCGGTTAGCATTCCTGCCTCACAGCAAGAAGGTCATGTGTTCGATTTCCGCCCAGCGTCTTTCTGTGTGGAGTTTGCATGTTCTCCCCTCGGGTTCTCTCCAGGTACTCCGGTTTCCTCCCGCCTCCAAACACGTGATTGTGCATAAATGAATTAGCGACTCTAAATTGCCCATAGGAGTGAATGTGTGTGTGAATGGTTGTCTGTCTCTAAGTCTTAGCCCTGCGATTAACTGGCGATTGTCCAGTGTGTACCCCGCCTCATGCCCTAAGTTAGCTGGGATAGACTCCAGGCGCCCCCACGACCCTGAACACGATAATCGCCAGACAATGGATGAATGTTGACTTCAGCAGCAAAAAGAAAAATGATCATTCTGGCCCAGCAGCACATCTCTAACCGCTTACATAAGATACTGTCCTTCTTAAAATAGACTTCATACCAGCTGTAAAGTGTGTGTTATGATTCACTCATTGCAAGCAGTAGAACTCCATTCTAATCGTTAGGAATGTAACTTACTTTTATTCACTGTATACCTGGCACAAGACAAACACCAGTGCACCATGGGTAGAGATTACCGATCGTTTAATTCAAGCAATAAACATCAATAGCGTTCCTATTTAATAGACAAAAATAAAAAAAAAAAGACCGCAACAAACAGCACGGCTTAAAATGACAACGTGGAAATATGTCAAATCTTCCATATTTTCTTTGATTTGTTCGTAATTAATCACTCCGCATTTCAGTAAGTTAGCAACAAATAAGGAGTATTCGGCAACAAATGAGAATTATTCTCCTCCCTGACCTGCTATTGGAAAAAAAAAAAACACCACCACCAGTATAAAAGGTTTGACTTCACCATCACCACCAGCATACAGTAAAACTACACCACGAGATATCCAGCTGCAGTACTACAGTATTCATGATTTGAGGTTCAAACCCGAAACCTCAGCATCCCTGCATGTTACATTCTAACCCTTGCGTAGTAATATCTCCATCTCCAGAAAGTTCCTAATTAACTGGAAAGACGAAACATTAAGCCTTCTGAAGAGACATGGTCATCATTTTTACAATACAAGTCATCATAACTCAGATGTTAAATGAATTAAATTCTTATGATAAATGCATATAAATGACGTCTCAGTCTTCTGTTTTCTGTGTTGTAAGGTACTGTATATAGATATATAGGAATAAAACTACAATGAATTGCTGGTTGTAATGCATAAACACGTTCTGGGGTCAGGGATTGAACATTTAATACTACGTGTCTCGACAGCACAAGCGCAAAAAAAAAAAATCTAAATAGGATTTTGTTTGATTTGTCTACACAAATCTAACGTCATTTATAACACAAAAACTAAAGGCACGATTACTCAATGATGGTCCATCAACAGTTTGATCAAAAAAACAAAACCAGCCCAATTTTAGAACACTCGAAATCCCATTCTATTTACAAATATACATTTTCCCAATGTATTATTGATTATAAACAAGCAATAATATGGCAGTTTTTTGGGCAGCAATGCCCTAAATAAGAAGTGCTGCTTGTTACTAAGGACAACGCCCCTCATGGTCAAATTCAGCCACCATAATGCACTTGGAAGGAGGTCAAGTGGACAAACGCTACGTGACCCTTGAGCTATTAGGACATCGCATAGCAACAGGACAACAGTTTCTAGGTTTCTATTTGATTATATCCCTGCGAACCAAAAATGGACGCGTTATGGTGCCAGTTTCCAATCATCCCACTTGTGTGCCCAAATATTCATAATCTTGCCTACAGACTATACGGCCAAACGTTTGTGGACCTTACAATCACAGCCATGTGTTTATTGCGCAAGCTGTGGGAGCATAGTTGTCCAGGACGTCTCTAAATGCTGGATCCATTGGAACAGAGCTCCAAACACTGTTCCAGCATGACAATGCAGCTGTGCTCTGTGAAGATATGAACTGTGTGTTATGGTTAGTGTGGAAGAACCCAAGTGTCCTGCACAAAGCCCCGATCTCAAAACTCATTATCTAGTGGAAAGTCTTCCCAGAAAACGGGGCGATTATTAAAGGAGCTCACTCATGAATGGGATATTTAAGAAACCTATGACTTTGAGGTCCAAAACTTTTCAGCCATATAGTGCACAATGTTTATGCATAATGTTTGGGCTGGTTTTCAAAACCAAACCTTTTGAAGAAAGTTTGCACAATGTTCTCCTATACTCCTGAGCAAAACAATGGCATTTCTTTCAAAATTCAAACATATATATTAAAAAAAACAAACACTAAATAATTCTGGTAAAAAAAATAAAAAAATTTAAACCTATCCCAAAAGTCTTCCTTTAATGCGGACAATAAGCGACATATAATAGAGATAAAATCAAATGCATGTGCTGTGGTCCAGGCAACAAGCTGTGTGTTTATTTCGGATAGGTAGAAATAACATCACAAATATTCAATAATCAAATGCTGTTCAGTTATGTAACACTTTTAATCTTAATGCCTTATAAGCCACTTCCTAGTGAGGGACGTGGAGAAGTGTGTGGCTGTTTATGAGCGAACTTTTCAGAAGACAGGGTTGGCATTCTTTTCCATAAACAGTGTAAAAATAACTGTGGGTAAATACAAAAGGCAATGAGAATATATCGATATTTTTCCCTTTCTTGCTTCATATGACTTTAAGCAGCAGTTCGTATGTTGCGTTAATGATGCCCCATGAGAGCAAGGAGCGGTGGTAGTTCAGCGTTGCGCCACGGAACAGCATCGCCACGCTCCTGTCCCGCTCGATCCACACCGTCCGAAGCACCTGGTTGATTGGCACGAACGCGCCTCCAACCAGTGCCTGTGCCCGAGACTTGGCCACATTCAGTGGGTAAAAGAGAACGCTGAGTGCGGCGCCGAGCAGCCCACCACACACAAAGTCGTTCAACACGTGTCCGGCGTGGGTGTGGGCTTCGGGCAGACATTTCCTAATTGGCCCTCGAAGTCCGAAGAACAGCATGTTGCTGGGCCCGTTACGCATCAGCACAGGGATCAGGCCGCGGTAGCACTCGCTCACTCCGTACTGGCGTAGGAGTGTACTGAAGGCATGCGCGGTGTTGTGGAAACGCCCTGCGTGCCTGTGATCCTGAAGCAGCGTCTGCACACGCTCAAACGGTGTCAGGACCGCCTCGGCTGTGCCAGCCATGAACGCCGCTGTGCTGCGTGTGAGAAGCTCAGGAGCGCCACAGGACCCGCCATGATGTAAAAGCAGCTGGGAAAAGTCCTCGTACAGACCGAACATGAGCGCTACGGTAACGGTCTTCTGCAGCAGTGGAGGCAGCAGACCACGGTACAGGGTTCGTAAGCCTTCTTTTTGGAGCTGACCTACTGCCTCGGATACTCGCAGGCCGTGCAGCTGTTGCCTGAAGAGCACCTTCTGGATGGGGAAGGTGATGATTATGTTGGTAAAAGCAGCCACGGAGCCACACACGTAGTGCTTCCCTCGAGGTTCGAGCCCCATCTCCATCCTGCGTGCCTGAACAGGACTGCTGCTGCTGCATTGCTTGCCTGGAGGAGGTGGCAGGGCTTGACGTCGCAACGAAGAGTCTTGGTCCATCCTTGCTCTACGCTACTTGGAGTTTGAGAACATGTTCATACGAATGCTTTTCAATCAGTAGCGCAGGCTGTAACGGGGAAAAAAAACCCAAAAACAAGGATTAAATAATGATTAGGTATACAGCCGGGTATAACGCAATAAACACAAGTTCAGTAAAAAGCATAGTCATGCTTAACTGTAGCTTCATCTAGAACAGGGCTGGGAAAGTCCAGTCATCGAGGGCCGCTGTCCTGCAGACTTGCGGGCCACTTTCCTGCAGAGTTTAGCTCCAACCCTAATCAAACACACCTGCCTTTAGCTTTCTAGTGATCTTAAAGACACAACTTACCTAGTTTTAGTGGATTTAATTAGGTAAGTTGTGTCTTTAAGATCACT
>JAOUQX010000030.1:14741166-14753397 GCA_028566295.1 Liobagrus marginatus
CAGCGTTCAAATTTGTATGCTGGGATATGCGGAATCAAAGAGTTGTACTGTATGATGTGCATGTGACCAATAAACTGGACTTTTTTTTTAATTATTCATCTATGGGATAATTAAACATATCAGGCTCTAAATTGAACGATGGCACGACATGCTAGTCATGAAACAAAGACTTTTTGAAGTCAGACATGATTAGTCATAACAGACTTGAAATATTTCCAAATGATACCCAAGTAGTGTCATTTAAAATTTTAATAAATTCAAATTTCAAAATTCTTTTAAAAAATAAAAGTCCCCAAAAATTTTAATTACCGGTATGCTTAATTGTGTCAAATAATTACACATACACACTATAGTACAGCTAATGACCTTATCAATATTTAATCAAATTATCAATAACCTTGACTATATGTACTGCTGAATACTAACCCTTCTTCAGAATTTTCCAATGAAATGTTCTATGCTGTACAGAATAAACAGTAAGCAGAGTTTTCGAGCCTGTCAGATGTTCTTGGTTATTATTACAGAGAACCTTTACAGTCATTTCAGTCATTTAGTAAACACGTACATCATCACATGTAGAAATCAGCGGTAAAAAAAAGAACACTTCATCATTGTCTGTCAGCTGTGGGTTGCATTGCCGCCATAGCTCTAGGATCCAATTCGATTCTCGAGCTTGTGTTACAGTCCATGTGGAGTTTCTGTGAATATTCGCCATAATGTCTGCATGTGTTTTCTATGGGTTTCCACGCACCTTCCCTAATCATACTAGTAGATGTACTGGCTAAACTAAAACACCCATTTGAATAGGTGTGTGAATATATTTGTGTGCATGATACTCTGAGATGCATAAGCATTCCTCCCAAAATATGTTCCCACCTCACGCCCGGTGTTCCCAGGATAGGCTCCAGATCCACTACAGTTCATTTGATACACTGGCTTGTAGTATTGGCTAGTACAGTATATATTAAGGCAGTATGTACCTTTAAGTATGAAGGACAGATTACGGGGTTAGCCGTAAGGGGGTGTGCTAGTTTTTCAGTATGATGCGGGGTTCATGAGACTAGACATGTTTGTGTGTTGTCTAAAAAACCCTGTAAACAGTTAAGAAACACTATTGCCTCCTTCATCATTGAGGATATTAGTTAAATAGAAATAATTTCCTGATATTACAACAATAATACAGAATTGCAATTTTTGACTATATAATGCACATCTTAAATTCTTTAAAATTGCACAATCAATTTTCACCCAAATGAGGATCTCCTTTTAATTCTGGTTCCTATCAAGGTTTTTTCCAAATGTACTCTCAGTGAGTTTTGTCCTGCCACTGTCGCCTATGGTCGCTTATTAGGGAACCATTCCAGGGAATTTATGGCACAAGGTGGCAATGGTAATGCACAATAACACACACACACACACACACTCAGCTTGCAGTGGAAAACAAACTGTAGTACCCAGAGAAAATCCCCAAAAGAGGGTCAAATCAAACATCCAAACCAACCGAATCACTCGGCCTCCTGACAGATAAGGGCTACAATTCTCCATTTAAAATGTTATATTTCAAAAAGCACTATGCAAATTAAACATTAAATGGAATCCTAGCAAGGGTAAAAACATTGAAAAACCTACAAAGGTCCAAACACTGTTCCAGCATGACAATGCCCCTGTGCACAAAGCCCCTGGTCTCCATGTTGTTATGTATAATTGGGGCGTTCCTTATGTTCACAGATGCAGATTGAGGGCAATATATAAACCCGGGTTTGTTGCCTAGCAGGTTGTTTAGCAATGATTGCATGTTACGTTCTCTCTGTGCCTTCGTTGTGGTTGTTTGTTTGCTAGTTTTGTTTCGTTCTTGCATATTATTAAAGTGTTTGTCTGCATTTGCGTCTGCTGCCTTGTCTCCGAGACGCGTTATGGTTGGCATGAAATAACTTGAGTGTCCTGCACATTGTATTGACAGTTAATATGAACTATAACACAGACCGAACCTCTGATCTCACTAATTCTACTGTGGCTAAATGAGCAAGTATCACAGCTAGACTCCATAATCTAGTTAAACGCATTTCCAAGTGTGGAGTGTGGAGGTTATAAGGTTATTGTAGTGTAAAAAACACATAGATGTGATTGTCAGTTGTCCAGAAACATGTAGCCATATAGTATACACAGAGGGTTCCAGGAAAACCTTTTTATTACCCAAAAGGATATTATATTTATCCGAAAAGATATTTCCAATCTAATTTTGGATATATGCATAGTCAAGCATTTAAAAATAATTTCCACAGTAGATGTTAAAATGCATAAAAAGCAGTCAAGTCTGAGTCTTTTCTGCCAGGGATCACATTGCTTGGTATCTGAGCATCAGACATCTTCCTCACAGCAGAGAGTGCAGGACTTCATTTCAAATGGGCCCGGTGCCATTCCCCTGCTGCTAACTGAGCTCCGGCAGAGAGAGATAGAGTGAGATGTGGAGAGGGAGGGAGGGAGCGATCATTATATGGTTGATTATCCAAGGACAAATGTGAGGGCACCAGTCCCGTAACACATATACAATACGGTAAAGCTGCTTTAGCTCAAACATAATGCTTCATTTGATATTGTTCAGTCCTAAATTATGGGCATATTGTTTATCACATATTTCAGCAAAATCAATGGGCAGGTGTAGAATCTGAACCTTCCCCTCGTATTTCGTCTCCAAAAGCAAATTTTGCCCATGCCCTGAATATCCAACAAAATCTAAAGCAAAAAAACTACCAAATAAACAGATTCAGCAACCTTAACTTGCTATTAAGGCAATTTTTTATATATCTTATCTATTCTCCCAGAGCAGTCAATTCTTCCACATTACTCTGTTAGGGCAGACAGGCTACACACACGGAATTAAAATGCTAAATATTGATCGCAAGGTGACAAAGGCCACAGAAGCTGGGTGTGCAGGGTGTTTTAAAACCCCTTCTAATGAAGCTGGCATTTTCTGCCTGCTGCAGGATGCATGAGGCTGCCGGCTGTGCGTTTGTCATCCTGTTTTGAAGCGAAGCAGCCCATCCCTCTTGCTTTTCAAATAGGAAAAAGCATGTGGGTGAGTCAAGGAGTAATCTTTTGGCATTCGGTGCAGATAAAGAAATGTTAAATTGAAATAGGAAAGAGGATGAGTTTTTTTTTTTACATGTCAAGTGAAGGGTAGAGGAGGAGGCGAGTTTCATCAATGCATGAGTGATATAAACGATAGGGCAATTGTTGGCCTGAACGTGCATTTCAGATCTTAATGATAACTTAGTTCTTGTTTTCACAGTCTCTCCATGTTGTTCTGAATGTGAGAGTTCGTTTATTATAGCTATTTCACACAATTGTTGCTTAGATGATCTGTCCAGCTGAGATAAAAAATAAAAGTTTGGATAGAGTTCACATTTCAGTAATGTCAGATAATTAGAATTTGAATGTGCTGTAATGTATTGTATATGTCTATGTAGAACAACCTATATGTTGCTTCTTTTTCTACGTTCATATTATAGTGTTTTTTGATACTTTGACCTTTTCTGTAGCAATATAACAAAGATAGAGAACCAGAACACCCCTTTAAGCTCAGTCTCAGTGTGACGGATTGGTAGATAGAGGAAATAGTGGTTCTCTGTCTGAGATGATCTCTGATTACAACTACTGTATATATATACCAAAGGACATTTTTATATACTAAATACCAACGGAAAATACTAAAGGACATACCAATGGCGATTTGACCACCATTTTGTAGTAGCAGGAGGTATCTACTCGACCACAGAGAATCATGGGTGTGAGCATATTGATATACAATCAAATCAGCTTTGCATGTACAAACATCTCTACAAATGCAAAATGTATAACACACAAATGGATACGGTATGTACATTTCAATAGATAACAAATACATTTTGTTCAGCCAATTACTATAGCATACAAAGAAAGTTGTGTAAGAGGTTTTGTTTTTAAACAAATAGATTATGCACTGAGTTTACAAGTCAGTTCTGGAGTTCTTCTTTGTAATATATAATATTTTATTTTCATATTTAGCATGTGTTTTAAACATTTTTAATGAGGTTATTCAGTCACCTGCTTATTCTTGCATATAAAATAACATTTCCATAATTGCAAGTGTGATTGCACACAAGAATTAAAATTTCATACGCTACACTCGCACAGTTTTGCACAATGTTAGACATCCGCTTCCTCTGTTTATTCCTTAGCGTAGCAGTGTAGAATAGCACTTTTTGGATGCAAAGCCATGGCCCTGTACAGGAGGAGTTGGAGGAGGACACTAGCAAGCTGAATAGAGAGGTCCACTGCTTTAAAAGTGTGCTTTTATATATTCCAGTAAGGTTTTCAGTCTCCTCTACTGACCATAAAAGCTCTTTCTTTACCTGCATAAGACCTAAAACATGTAAGAAAGTTTAAGTTCCTGTTCAAGAGGACCAAGGATCAATTTTCTGGAACACTGCTAGGATGGAAAAGAATTTTTCCCAAAAAGACATCATACAACACAAAATGTGTTAAACCTTCAAAACGTTTACCTTTCACATTTATCGAGCTAACCTTAACAGCAATGTAACTCTTATCAACTTGAGAATGAAGATCACGTTTATGTACTGTATATAAACATAAACCTAGAAGCCCTCCTCTCCTCCCTCACAGCAAGGTCATGGGTTCGATTCCCACTCAGGGTGTTGAGTTTGCATGCATATGGTAGCACATATGTTAGTGAATGTATTAATGAACACAAGAGGTACACTAAATCTAAAAGTAAAACACTGAAAATTAATCTTGCACAAATCTATACGATCATTATAGAAGTCAAATAAATAAGTGTCTGTCTAATCATTGGCAAAGATTTCTTATAAAAAAAAATCTAGTCTACCGTATCTACTCGTGTATAAGTCGAAACATTTTAGTCAGTTAATCAAATGTATTTTAAAAAGCAGAGTCGACTTATACACGAGTCAGTGCTAGTTTCGAAAGAATTGTGCACATTGAATGCCGGTCTATGTCAAGTTTCCGGTAGTGCTAATGTAATTAGTTGTACGTTGACCCAAATAACGGGCACACGCATGCTCACACACACACGCACACACACGCCGACAACAGCAGTTTGTTGGCGCGTAACTAAAATATGATACTAAGCAACATGCGTCGTCGCTGACTGCTGAGTGACTATTAAAACTACAGTAATATAAAACAAAAAAATTTAATTCATATCTTATTAAAATAGAAACTAGAAAAATTGGAGGTTTACAAAAAAAAAAAAACGATAGCTTCTCACACTGCTTCGCTTAAATTGAAAGTTATTGAACGTCATCGCAGCTGATTACTGCCACCTAGCGGTGCCCTTCCCACAGTTATAGTACTGAGGCTGTAGTGAGCTGCGGGAAGTAGAGACCTGGCTCAAGACCAGGGGTCTCCAACCTTTTTGAAACTGAGAGCTACCCGTTTGGTGTTCACTTCTGAAATAACAAATTTGGTCAATTTATCTTTAATGATGTTATTATTTAGAATGAATGTTATTCATATATGTGAAGTCGCTGATCATGTTAATGATTCCTCACAATAACGATCAGCAATGATCGTACAAGGTAGTAAACAGAAATAGCAATATGCAACACTTTATTTATATAAATCTCTAAGTAATTATATTTACAAATTTACATTAATGCAAGCCTGATTTAAAAAAGAATAGAAAAAGAATAGAAATGAAAAATATTGATGCAGCTCACTGGTAAGTGGTGTTATGGTTTTTAAAACAGGCCCGTGGGCTACTCATGTGGTCCTTGTGGGTGACCTGGTGCTCTCGGGCACCATGTTGGTGACCCCGGTTCTAGACGCTCAGGCTCAAGCCCAGACCTGGTCCCACAAACTTATCAGAATTCTCGGCCTGAGCGCGCTTAGAGCCCAATTTTTAAAAATTCCATTACACATACTACTACTGCAACCATTAAAATAGTTCAGTTTAGTTTTTAATAGTGAAGTAGTTATATAAATTTTTATGTATATATTTTTCTTTTCTAAATGAAGTTAATTTAGAAAAATTGTGTGGATCATTTTTTTGTTTGGTAAATTAAAGTTTTTGTTTTTTAAAGAGACGACTTAGCGGCTTGCGGGCGATGTTGAGTTTACTATGTTTGATCAATTTAGTATTTCAAATCAAATCAACACTTGGCTTGACTGCAATAAAATCCAAAGATTTTCTTAAAATAAACACAACACATTAATCATATCACAATGCTAGTTTTAATGTTTATTATCGCCTTTTTGATAAAGTGAGGGGCTCTGCTGCTTGCAACGGCAAACAACATGCTAAAAACAAACGAAAATGTTTATTTTACCATCATCAACTACTAATCACTTCTTTATATAATGAATTTCTATTATATATTAGAAATACATAATATAAAAAGGAGAACACACGCCTACAACAAGCCCGAAGCCCAGCCTGCGTGTAAGCTATGATGGCCCAAACCCCGGCCCGAAGGGTATAAATGAATCGGGGCCCGTCGGGCTCGCGCTTAAATGCAGGGCTCTAGCAAGCAGGACTGCTAGCTGGTGAGATAACTCAAAAAGCGTGTGCACTGCTAATGCAGAGAAGTAAGCACCGTAACTTTTTGATTGCTCCAGAATCGGATAAAATTGTAAACATCAAAGAATTTCATAGCACTTAGTTTTACCCTCAACTTATCCACGAGCCATAGCATATTTCATAATTATTAGTCAAAAAACTGCCTAGACTTATAGACGAGATCGACTTAAAAACAAGTATATACGGTATAGTTCGGCCGGAAGAAATACTTCTCTTCTAACTAATTCAACATGTTATGCTAATAAACTAATCATCTGTGTGCATAATTGTGTTTGAACATGGGAAACACCATGTACTGTTATTACTACATTATATGTCGATAGATACCTGTAAAATTATGACATCAGAACGACTATATGGAAGTTGTACATATATTTATGGCTTGCAAAACGCAAGGACAGATTCTGGCCAACAGCTGAGAAACGGCATGCAACATTCTCTCCATAAATACTATATCCCTGAGGATTTGCTCTTCAAAGAAAGCAATATCTGCTTGTACGTGCTGCTGTGTTATCACAAAGTGGTAATCTGTAGATGTAACTTCATTTCTCTTTGTCTCTTTTCCGATCTAACCTTTCCTTTTCTTAGTGTAGCCTCTAATCTTTAGAGACTTAGGTTAGATCTATAGGAGATTAGGTGCTAACCTTTTCCACAAGTGTCTGATCACATATTCTTTTCACACTTTTACTGCTCAGAGAGACGTACATTCTGGTCAGAGGTGCTTTTAAAGTTGCCGTCGGAAACGCATTTCACTCAAGTGAAATTTTTTTTTTTTTATACGGTATTTCTGAAAATTGTGATTTTCACATGACCTGATTTGGCATGTAACCGCTCACCCCGGTGGCAGAGTGGTAGTATGCCTTCCTCACAGCAAGAAGGTCATGGGTTCGATTCCCGCACAAAATCTTTCTGTGTGGAGTTTGCTTGTTCTCCCTGTGCATGTGTGGGTTTTCCCTGGGTACTCTGGTTTCCTCCCTAAATTGTCCATAGGAGTGAATATGTGTGTGTGAATGGTTGTCTGTTTCTAAGTGTTAGTCCTGCGATTAACTGCCGATTGTCCAGGGTGTACCCCACCTCACACCCTAAGTTAGCTGGGATAGACTCCAGCACCCCTACAACCTTGAAAAGGGTAAGTGGTAGAAAACGATAAGTGCTTAGACAATGGATGGATGGAACTGCTCACCCTGCCCATATTCCATGTGGCCAGTTTGGCTAAAAAATGCTGGTATTTTTAAAAATAATGCTATTTTTATGTGATAGGCTATTTTACATTGAAATCCCAAAATAACCAATAATACAACCTAATCGAACACATGGGTGAAACTATGCGATTTTGGCTTGCCATCAGACCTGGTCCTCTACACGCCAATGGCGGTAAGTTAGATGCAATTTTTTTTTTAACCAGGATAATTCACCACCGTTATTGTAACCAGAGCGTACATTCAGTCTAGCGCTAATTCTAAGGAAGCGTTTTGTGCACAGGAAAATGAATGAACTGCAGAAATCACACCCCAAAAATCTTTCAGATCTAAGATATCAAACAAATAATTTTAACAAACCAGATTTTGGGCTGTTACTTTTGATAGCACGGTAGCACACATATTGTAAGCTTCAATCTGGGCCTGTTTGACACTTCTAATACATTTAACTACCTTAGAAGTTGGCGTTTGCTGCCAATAACCAAAATATTCAAAGAAGAATTATATATCAAAAACATTACTTTTATCTTTTTTTGGTGAATTGTAGCTACAACTCTATCCTTTAAATGCAAATCCGTGTCCAGTTTTGTATTGGCCGGGGTTTGAAAAGTAGTCCGGCGAAAATGTTTCTCACACACAAGCACCTTTTTGTCCACTGTTTCTGGGACATTTCGTTCATATATAACATTTTGGTCATATGTAAGGACCCCTGTATACATCCGAAAACAGAGCAGGTCAGGATCGTGTCATTGTTCAGAAACAAAATGCATTTCTGTTATTAAAAGAAGGGTGGAAATACACCCAATATGGCAACACTGTGTTTTAAGTTCTTGGAGACAAGCATCTGCAAATAACTAGCTAGTTACGTCAAAACCAGCACCAATTTAAAACCGGTCGCAGGATGACTTTTTTTTCTTAGACAGTTTATAACAGACAGCATCTCATAAAGTGCATAACAAACTGGCTGTATGCTTTTTTTTTAACATTTCTGAGCTGGCGAACAGCATCAACTTAATGACATACAAAAAAAAATCTACAAAAGTGAAAATTTCATCCGACGTCCCCTTTACGTAATTAATAATCCCAACTTCTGACACCACACACGCAAACGGTTGGCTGAATGTCTGATGCATATGACACACAAAATTGCAAATGCTGCCACTCTAATTGGTTCCATTCTATAGGAACAAAAGAAAACAAACTATAATTGGTTTCATTCCATGTTCGGTCGAAGTCCTTTTGGTTCATAAAAGCTGCTATATGTGGTGTCTAGACCTTCTGCCATCAGGCTAATGGTTCAGCTATATGAGACCAAGTTATTATTAACCTGTAATAAGGCAACCAATGTCACAATGACACAGAGGATTGAGCACAAAAAGCCAAACCTTGCCTCATGTCGAAATACTGCACCCTTTTGATTGTAAGGATTTTCCCAATATTATTGCACTTAAATATTCTGACGCACATAATTCATATTTTAATTAAGACAACAAAGAGCGATGATGTGAAATGGCATAAGAATGCAAGAACAAAGAACATCTCATTCACCTTTTCTTATTGTATCTTTCTTCTTTCAGGCTTTATGTTCTGCATTATATTCACCACCTCCAGGACCTATTCATATTTTCTATGTAAATACCCACCCATGAAGTTTATGCTAATCAAATGATTGTATATCATACATTTGTGATGAATTTATTTGCAATAGCACATGGCACAAAAAGCATTAAAAGTGCATTCTAATATTTTTATCTGGTGTATTTCAATAAGGCCATTATAGCCAAAACAACAGATCCTTGTATGCCCTTTGAATGGCTTTGTTGAGGGTCTAATGTGAATATATAAATAAACATGAAGCTCTTGCTTACACTTCCAAGTCATATCAGTCTAGCGTCTTCTTTTCCATTTATTTGATTTGCATTTGTCATCTTTCCCTGAGTGGGCTTGACCTAGGAGCGATAAAGTAGTACTCAATTGTCTAGCAGACAGTGAAAACTCCGTCACCTTTTTTCATATTTTTTGGTCATTTGCAGGATTGCCCTGGTTAGAACACAAAAGCTGGGATCATTTCAGAAATTTTCCGTGTTATACAATGCAGCTCACGCTATCATCACCCGTTATGGGCCTTAAGCAACTGGTGACAAAGAACTGCGGCAATATACAGTATCAACTGATCCCTTCATCCATTCCCATCTGTTCCAACCCATTAGCCCAGGAGATGGGCTTGGGCCTTCTATAAATGCCTTCCAGAATGGTCTAATCTCACTCAGCTCCCTCCACATGATGACAAACACAGCATGGCAACTTCCAGGCTCCAAATTTCAATCCTTCATGATCAAGTGCAGGCACGAGGAGCCACATGCCCAGCTTATTAACAAACAATATATAAATATCCCAAACCCAGGAAGTGTAAGATGCAAAGAGGAAAATATTGACACATGAGCAATGAGTAAAAACAGAAATACTAGGGATAGAGACGAGATCAGAGTAAGAATTTCAGAATAATTACGACCAAAATGCCCAAGGAGAGACTTAAATGAGCTTAAATAGTGGAAGGTGGAAATTAACATGAGATATGTGTGAAAAATGGAAAGCCCAGAGAGTACATGTGGTACCGGTAAGCCTGGAAGTCCAACATTATTTATATTTAAAAATGCTGAATGTGAATATAAGACCTCTTGCGGCAACATGACCTGGTACAATTTAGGATTGATTTATTTACAGAAATAGTCACAGAAAGATGTAAACTAAAAACATTGCCCAAAAAATGAGTTTTGCCAATATTTGCTCAAACTGGGCACCCATTGGGGTTGACATCACGATGTCTGATTGTTTCTGTTTAAATTTGGATTGTTTATTGAGCATAAGTTCTAGCATGTTCTAGACTTGTATCGTATGGTATAAAATACATTTTATCATGATCTGGGTCTGAACTGGTATGTCATTTGTCCCTCTGGGATTTTTTTTCTGTTCCCCCACCCTTTATCAGTGATCGGATAATTACTATCATTATATGCACCTATACCATGTAGATATGAGTACTGAAATAATCCTCACTACAGTATTAATATAATTGTAATATTCATGGACTTTTGCATGTCTTATAACTGTACCATTGGGCTTACTGTATTGTCCTGTCTATATTGCATAGCTGCAACTTTTGCCATTTTGAAAGTTTAAAGTTACTCATCACACAATCATACTGTGAAATGTTTTTATTCCGCATATCCCAGCATACAAATTTGAATGCTGGGGTCAGAGTGCAGGGTCAGCCAGAACGAACGGCACCGCTGGAGTAGGTGAGGTTAAGGGCCTTGCTCAAGGACGCAATGATGGTGGCTTGCCTGGTGTGGGGCTTGAACCCCCGACCCTCTGATTACTGGCCCAGAGCCACTGAGCCACCACCACCCATTTTGATAACGTGTGTGCGTTTGGATTTGGGGAGGTTTTTGGGGAGTCACAGCGCTGCCAAGTGCGTAAACTTAGAAGGTTTGCCATCAGAATGAATCAAATATTTATGAAAGTATAATTCGTAATCTGCAAACTAGCTCGGTCAAATCACAAGCAGGCAACATCCGCAGTTGTAATACATGAAAAACAACAATGATTTAAAGCAGGGATTAATGGATAACACAAAACTAAGAAAACAAGGAACAGAAACACACAATAACAATCAACACAATCAACTTTACAAACAGCTATGAGAAAAAACTAAATCTATTTAATTAATGTCAGAATGTATGAAAACTATATTAAATTATATCCTATACGACTATACCCTATAAACGTGGCCAAATCTAACACTATGTCCTGGTGTAAAAAACCCATATACAGTATGTCCATTCAAGAATAATGAGTATTATCACAGAATAGTCATCTTGTCTTCTAGGAAAGGTTTCTATTACAGTTTGGAAATTGGCTTTAAAAATTTCTATTCATTCAGACTTAACAGCAAACAAATTTGTAATAAGAAGTACAGCACATATTGCAAAGGCATCTCCATGTTGAATGGTTATGAAATATTTACCGGTAATAAAATAGCTATAAAGTATGGCTGCGCACTATGGAATAAATAACCATAATGCGATTTCTTTAATGAATATCGTAATTGCGATTTTGGCTACATGCTACATTTTAAATGCATTCGGTGCACAAGAAGTGCATAAGCAAATATTTCACAATGAAATAACATAGTAGTAATAACTTGATTAGCAAAACGGTATTAAACGGTCTTCATAAAACGAGTCATGGTTAACTAACCTAAATCCCAGTCATAATTATAAATACACTTCAGAATTGTTTTTCGGCTCTGAGTAAGCTCTGATTGGTGCACATTGTAATGGGAATTACATTGTTCAATTAACAAATGAAGTTTTCTCTCTTTATATAATTATCAGTTAAATGTCTGAGTTAGTTTATTCGTCTGTGTGGAGT
>JAOUQX010000030.1:14784120-14795276 GCA_028566295.1 Liobagrus marginatus
GGTGGGATTTGTTACTGTTAGCGGGTGGGATTTGTTACTGTTAGCGGGTGGGATTTGTTACTGTTAGCGGGTGGGATATTTATTAGGCAGCAAGTGAACATTTTGTCCTCAAAGTTGATTTTAGAAGCAGGACTAATGGGCAAGCGTAAGGATTTGACAGGGTCATGGGCGGCCACGGCTCATGGATGCACATGGGGAGTAAAGGAGGTCCCAGCTCGCATCTTACAGGACTTAAAGGATTTTCTGCTAACATCTTGGTCCCAGATACCGCAGCACACCATCAGGGGTCTAGTGGAGTCCATGCCAAGACAGGTCACAGCAACAGGTTTTGGCAACAAAAGAAGGACCGCCACAATATTAGGAAGGTGGACATAATGTTATGTCTGATTGGTGTATAGTATAGTGTGGGATAGAATAATATAGTATAAGGCTACATCCACTAGTCTCTGTCTAGTTTGATGTCAGGTTATTCGTTTTTAACAATGAAAATATACCCTACGTTTTGAAATGTACACCTGTAACTGAGCTGTTGCTTATCCTGCAGGCTGGATTACTGTGATGAAGCTGTGAGAGATTCCAGTCAAGCAGTGCCTGTAGATATCCACCAGCCTCCAGCCTTTCTGCACAAAATTCTTCAGCTCAACTCAGTAAAGCTGCTTTACGAGACTCTCGGAGTGACACAGGTGAGAGTCGCTTAAACCTTGAGTAGTTCAGGAAAGAATTTTTGTAGAAGCTAAATAAGGAAGCTGAAATAACTAAGTAAGTTGACTTTGTCAGTGTGATCGGGGGGAGAAATATGTGTGCCATTTGATGACCAGACCATCGAGGCAAGTTAATGGAGAAAAAGAATGAACTCCTTTTCTACAAATCCTAGTATAGCTGGGGTCACTGACTAGACTGGACTCTTTTTATAAACTACATACATATACACATCGTTCCTTCTCTTAGAATTATAGGGTTTTAAAGGTCTGTTGTGTTTTTAGAGTTTGGTTCCTGAACATACTCGGGTGGAGGATGAAGAGAAAGATTCCACACCTAAGCCATTACAGACGTATCCTGGGCCTCTAGTCATTGGAAGCTGCTCTGGTTTCATGGAGACCACTATTAAAATCAAGCAGAACGACATGCTCCCAGGGCCCAAGGTTTGCTGCTTTTACTGTTATATAAGCATACACCAAGTACACAAATCACTAAGTAGTGATATTTATGTTTTCCATTGATTTAGCTGGAGCTTGATGGTAAGGTGGGCTGTCTGCACATGCTGCTTTCTCCCAATCAGATTACTAACCTAACGGATCTTCTGACTGCTCTCTGCGTCGAGACAGGTGACATGATTACTCTAACCCTGTATATTGCCCTGTATGCATAAGTAAGAGAACCAATTTCATCAGAAGTCTTTTGGATCACCTTATTATTATTTATATACTAAAAATCACAAATTAACTTTTTTTTTTATTTTATTTTATTTGAATTTGTGTCTGAATGAAATGCAAACCATAATCACGTTGCACAATGTACTACAAACTGCCCTCTATCTCGTCTAAAATTCACAACCCAATGTTTTATCATTTTCATCACGTCATGGTACAGAATTAAGTACAGGTTTAAACACAAGCTTGAGCACTATTTATTTAAGAACTATACACCGTTGATGAAACTCATTCTAAAGAAAGAGCTCAGAAATTCTAATTAAGCACACGTATAGTCCATCTGCAACTTTCCTTGAATACATACTGACTTAACATTTGGCCAAAGTGTGTTATTTTATATAGTTCCAAAGTTTGCTTCACTATACATTTTAATCATGTTATAATTAAGAGAACATCCCTGAACCCTAAACATTCAACCTCAGCTGTATCAGCTGTCGCTATAATTGCCTTGTCACTGCTTCAAACACTATCTCATTTAGTCTCTCCCTTTCTCAGAGGGTAGCAATAAGGGCCATGGTGGTGGTGGTGGTGCTCCAAGTAGGCCTCTGGGTTCAGATGATCTGAGGTTAATAGAGGAGGATCTCAGTAAGCAACTCAGTGTGGATGCAGTAGATCAAGAAATGGATCTAAACGCAGAGCCTTATATCTGCAGCTTGGAGAACGGAGGTGAGGTTTCGATGTTTATACTAAATGTACTGTGCATCATCCCCATTGAAACCATCAGAACTTGTCTGGTACTTTAACATCTGAAAACTTTTTATTGATTGTTTTCTAGCTTCTGATTTGTTGTTCTTATGCCTGTATTCTTGTGGTTCTTTTTACCCCAGAGATGTTTTACTCTATGGGTGCTGGGTGTATGACTAGCAGTGTGACGTCCACACGATCAGGAAGTGAGCTTTCAGACAGTGAAATGGAGTCCTCGATACATAGCCAAAGCAGCCTGCCACCAACACACCCTCTGCCTCCACAGGTCTGTGCATGAATATTAAAAGCATTCTTCTTCATGACTGATTTTTCTGAACAGATTTGAATAGATGTGTATCCTATGGCAAGTACAGGGGACAAAAAATATGACATAGCCACAAGGATATGAAAAGCCTTCATTCAATCATTGTCTACCGCTCATGCTGTTCAGGTTCGTGGGGGCGCAGGAGCCTATCCCAGTTAACATAGGGGGTGAGGCAGAGTACACCCTGGACAATCGGCAGTTAATCGCAGGGCTAACACTTAGAGACAGACAACCGTTCACACACACTTTCACTCCTATGGACAATTTAGATTAGCCAACTCACCTATGCCAAATCACATGTGTTTGGAGGTGAGAGGAAACCGGTGTACCCGGGGGAAAACCCACGCACGACGAGAACATGCAAACTCCTCACAGAAAGACCCTGGGAATCGAACCCATGATCTTCTTGCTGTGAGGAAGGCGTGCTAACCACTTTGCCACCGTGCTGCCTACCCAGTAGCAAACTAGTCTAGATGGTGGCTAATGCATTGTAATAGCACGGTTAAGCTAGTTAGGTAGGTTAATGATTGGACATGATCCTTTTTTTTTTAGCAGGATTTCCAATGTAAATAATGTAATGTATGTTGTTGAAAAAAATCATTTCTTGGTCTCATGGTTGGTATGATTGTTCTATGATTTGACATCAAATAACCGAAACTTTATCCACCATGTTTATAGAATATGGAAAATAATCACCAGTCCATTTTTAAACTCTTATCTTACTTCACAAAAAAAGTTAAATTGTTGTTTGCATTGATCACATCTTTAATATGTGATTTTAAGATTTCATAGAAATTGCACAGAAGTTGCAAAACTGGGGTATTCTGAAGCTTATTGTCACTAAGGTTTCTTTTTTTTTTTTTTTGTCTGTATTACATTGTGATGGTTTATATCTCTTCTGTTCTAAAGTATGTCTTATATGCTATATATCTGTTTCCAGTAGAAAATGACATTGAAACCAGGTTGCATGTTTTGCTAATATGTATGCAAAATTCACGGTGATGATTCCGTTTCTTTTCCGTTTTCCAGGGAATGCTTAACTGCCCCAGACGTTATCCTGTACCAGGAACTTTATCTAGCTTGCCACAATGTAGCAGACCATCAAGTAAGTTACTCTCATTATTTAACAAAACATGCATTTACTTGTGTTGGAGAGAAAATAGGCTCTAAAAGTAAGGAGAATGTAATATAATAAGATACCAATAAAGCCGTATTAAAACCATAGGCGAGTATATAACCAATAGCAAGAAAAGGTAAAGATAAGATGTTCACACTAGTGTCAGATGTGTTAAAATAACCACGTACACAGGCGTCATTTAGATAAGGGAAGGAGACATTTTTGCTTTGGTTGTTTGTTGGTCAATCGGTGTAACCCAGGCAGTCGTATGGGTCAGTTAGTATGACAAAGCACAAGGTCTTTTGGCCTTGTTAAAAGGAAGACAAATGTACGTGTTTTTAGAGCATGGTGCCTGTTAGTCAGTGTAAACTAAAAAAAATATATTCTGTACTCTTCTGGGTAACAGGGCGTTCAACACGCACTGGCCAGTCAGAATCCACAAAGCCTGATTGCTTGCTTCGGCTCTCGCTGGGTGGAATGACTCTGACTCTCCTGGAACAAGAGCCAGCTAAAGACCCTGAAGATTTGTCCATGATTGCTAAGGTGTCGCAGATGTTCTTCCATGAGCTATCCTTCTTCAAAGACAGCATATTCAGTGAGAGAGACTTTGAGAACTTGAGGGGGAGCTTTGCTAAAGCTTGCCCTCATTCACATCTCAGGTACACAGCTGTGTTGTTTTTACACCGTTTCCTCCTTGAACATATACATAGGTAGCAATATGTTTATTGACTAGCAAACAGCGTTTTGTCCGAACAGATTTTTCTCTTATCTTCTTTATGCGTTCCCTTTCGCATTCCTTTCTGTTTCCAGGCTAACAGGGGCAGCGGTGCAGATAGCATGCGAGATGCGTAGCTCCGGGCAGCGTGCCCGATCCATAACGTCTGACCTCTCCTTCAGCAGGCTGGAACTGCTGGAGTGTCTTTGGGAGCCAGGCAAGCCCAAGTACACTGAGGTGTTCTACTTCTCCTATTCATTTAGAATAACCTTGCATTCGCTGTTTCTTTATTCACTTTGCATTAATTATGCTACGGCTTAAATGGCTCAAACGATTGTGCTAAAGTAAATCGCATCCTTTCATACATTGCAAGATTATCTGACGGTGTCCCGTCTAGCAAATAAACACTACTATTCCTTAAAAACCAGTGACTTTATTGCTTTCTACATTCACTGCCAAAGAAGGAACTAACCATATTCTGTGTGTGTTTCTTCAGCTCTTGCAGTTCAGAAACGTTGGTCACTTTACTGTAGGATCGACTGCCAGACCTTGTGCCCAAATTCACTATTCTCTAACAGAAAAACAGCAACGCAAGGTGTTTTATATGTGTTTCTTTTGTCTTATGCCTTTTTATCTGACTCAACGCAAGGTCAGATGAATCTGAAAGCACGTTTAGCACAGCCTAACTCAAAGTATATAGTCTATTCCCTTGGTCATTTTCATGTATTGTGCTCTTCCGCAGAGTGGATCAAAGCAGCGGGTAGTGCGCAGGGACAGCTCTCTACATATAGAGCTGGGCGAGCTCGCCACTGAAGTAGATCTGGACATTGTGGGCAGACTGGACAGTATCCTACAGGCTCTGAGTCATTGTCCTAGCCAGTCCAACCCGCCAGCAAACACCCAGGTGCTTCCACGAACTTGTGCATGCTTTATGATCTCTGTCAGCAATTGATGTATGTAGGCTGTAACTGACCACTACGCTTACATTTAACCACCCTATGTCTCGCCATAGACTCCGTTGTTAGAGCTGCACACCTCCCTTGTTCTCCTCTCCCCTTTCGCTGTGCTGAAGCTCCGCTTCCCCATCCCTGACCTTCGACCCTTAGATGAGAGGCGACCCATTAGCGAGCGAGCAGTTCGTAATGAGAGTCTGAACCTGGAGGTGGGCAATCTAGAATTGAAGTCTCAACATGGATCAGACCTCCAGCAGCAGGCACCATCTACCGCCACAGTTAAACTAACCAAGCTGTTGGAGGCTACCTTCAGTGATATGCATGGTAGGGTGAACCTTGCTGATTTATCAGTTTTATTTGGACATAGTGCCTTTCCTGTAGTGTTTGTTGTTCATGATTTGCGCATGGGCTCTTTTTTTCTCTCCCAGGAGTGTTTGAGGGTTGGGAGGGAAGTTCTTTCCCTTGTATCCGTGTACAAAAGGACTCCAACACACAGAACCCAGACAGCACTCCCAAGTAAGTCTGTGTGGTCACTGATGAAATGTAATGTATTCCCAGTAGAAACATAAAGCTACAGCTACATCACAGTTGCCACTGGTTCTTTTTTAATGACTTCTAAAATTATTGTTTGTTTGTTTTTTTTGCCTTTTTTTTTTTCTGTTTAGAATTGTGGTGCACGTAAGTGGCGTAGAAGATTTGGATGGTAAAGGCGGTGTAGGTGTGTGTTTAAACAAGGATTTAGGGCTTGGATACGTGTCTGTGGAAAATCCCTGTGAGCTGAGAGAGAAGAACAGCTCCCCCTTCTCTTCTAACCGCACCATGTTTGAAACAGAAGAGGTTAACTTTCATATTCATCTCATTTTCGTCAAACTCAAAACCTCTTTTTGAGTTGGCGTTCCTATTTCTTGTCGTTTTGACATTTCCTACAACTTCCCATTGTGCGTGTGCCCAGTTTTCCCCGCCTTTTTTCTCTGTCTCTTAGTCGCTTTCTTTTTTCTTGTATCACTTAGATGGTAATCCCAGCAGATCCAGAGGAAATGAAGGAGTTCCAGGCTCAGTGTGTGGCTCAGAGTCAGTATGTGGTGGATATCACACTCCCTGTGGCCTACATTCTCTTGCCCAGCAAAGAAGCCTTTCAAAGCATCTACAACAGGCATGAAGGCTCCAAAATCTTTTAGTACCCTTCATACAAAGAGCAAATCTTTTTGTATAAAACAAGCCAATAAATAATACGTTTTCAGTCATACAATAAAATACATTTTTAATATTTATTATTGAAAAGGGTAGCAGGGCTGCACGTGGCAATTGTTTAGCACGCCTGCCTCACATCAAGAAGGTCATGAGCTCAATTCCCTCCCAGGGTGTTTCCGTGTGTAGTTTGCATGGTCTCCGTGTGTTTGCGCGGGTTTTCCCCAGGGTACTCCGGTTTCCTCCCGCCGCCAAACACACGTGATTGGGCATATAGGTGAATTAGCTACTCTAAATTGTTCATAGGAGTGAATGTGTGTGTGAATGGTTGTCTCTTAAGTGTTAGCCCTGTGATTAACGGCCGATTGTCCAGAGTGTACCCCGCCTCACGCCCAAAGCTAGCTCGGATAGACTCCAGCGGCCCAGAACAGGATAAGCGATAGACAATGGATGTATTGATTGAAAAAATAAGTATTTTTTTAAAGAAATAAACAAAATTAAATGTTTCCGTCTTTAGCCTCTTGTTTTCCTAAATGTGAATGCAAGCTTTAATTGAACATGACCTCACCCTTTTCTTGTGGGTATGAATATAAGACAGCAATAACCTCCAAAAGCATAAGGGAAAAAATAATCATATAAAAGGTACATTTTTATAAATAAAAAATATTTTTACACTGCTGTGGCAGTTCTGTCTGCCAACTACTGTAAATTACATCGTGAGGTATCGGGGAATATGAGTAAAAGTACATGAGCTTGGTATCGGGCCCAGTACCGATACTGGTTATCAGTGCATCCCTGTACTGTATTGTTCTCTGTCCTGGTTATGATATGCTCCTGTTGTAAAACATTCATGTATGTTTTGTGTGCCATAATTGTGGTTATTCTCACTGTTGTATTTTTACATCTCTCCTCACACCTCAGGATCAATAATGATTTGCTGATGTGGGAGCCCCCACCGCCTCCTCAACCTCCTCCCAAGATCTTTCACAGCCCAATGCCGCATCGCAGATCAAAGGATGATGAGTTTCAGCTCTGCAAATCTGCTTCCAGGCTTGGTCAGTCAGCTGAGTATAAATTCACACACAGAGAGGGGATGGTTTATTTAAATGGTGCTTTTATTTTTTATTAAAATATGCTTCAAACTATGAAAGCACTGAGACACCGAACATGAATTGCCGGAATGCTCGAGTAGAACGACTTCTGTGAACATGACTAAGGCACGTCAAATTGCTTGAAGCAGGCCGTAAGCCATAACAACCGTCGCAATGTTGCAAGGGTGGTTTTGTAGAACACCTTTTAAAATTCAGCTACTAGTTCAATGTTTGCGCTGTCGGATTAACAGGTAGCATTCTACACATTTTGTTACTGTGAATGTATTCAGTTGTGCCTGAGCTTTTTCTTTTATCTGTTCATCATGAGGCTTGACAAAGTTATTTATGGACAGTGAATATTTGAATACCCTTTTGTTAAAATGTATGTTACTTTTAATAATGCAATTCATTTTATGGAAGTAAACTCAAGTGTATATGGTTTTTTCACCACTTTTGACTTTGTTTTGGGGTAAATTCTAGCACATATAGTTCATAAAGCAGTAGGAAAAAAAACGTAACGGTGGCGGCAGTGTATGAGGCAGCCATGTGGCTCGATCTAATCGAGGATCAGATTGCATTGTTGGCTGGAAAGCATTTAGAAATTATACATAATCTTTGATCTAATTGTAGATTCTGACTCAGAAGAGGATGAACCTCAGTTTTATCCAGCCAGTGAACCAAGAAAAAAGGGTCAGCCCGAGACCCCTTCAAGCCATGGCCTCAGTCTACTCAGTTTAACTGTACTGATTAGCAAGGGTCGCCTCCAGGCTCTGACGGACAGCAAGGTAAATACACTTTAACCTGTGCTGCTATCAGTTTACCAAGTTTAATGGAGTGTTTACATTGATCCTCGTTCACTTCTACTGTCCGGTCACAGAACGAAGCAGGACAGAAGGTGGAACAGTGCCATGGAGAATTGCTGCTAGACTTTGAAGGCGGGAAGATTTTCAGTGTTACCCAGCATCTGAATAATCCCAATTTAAACTTCTTGACTATAGAGGGCAAACAAGTTGAACTCTATCATAAAGGTAAGAACCACAAAATGATTGAAAGTAATTGCACACCTAAACAGCACAGACATGCATGGATTTTCCCCAAAAACAAACTGTATCCGTAACGTTGCCTAGAATCTTAGTATGCTGTTCTATCATGACAAGGCCCCTGTGCACAACGTGAGGTAAATTATGTCTTGTATGACATAATTTGTATATGTCATGTATTAATGTATGTATGGAGTTTGTGGAAAGCCTCTGAGATGATGCTGTGGCTGACCTTGTAATCTTCAAGCAGACAAGATTGTCTCCCCAATTTGATGTAAAAAAAAAAAAGCAAAACAAAAAAAATTAGTTAATAAAAGCTGTATTTAATTATTTTTTTCTTTTGAGTTTTTGCGTGCTAGTTTATTACATTGGACTTATAATTGAATCAGTAACCAGATTTCGCAACTTTATTATGTGTTTAAGTTCTGTGCATATAAAAAAAATCCGCTTTCAGCTCTAGAAAATCGGTACTTTATTTCAGGATCTCTCTAGTGAGGGTTTTTTTTGAAGCCTGTTGCAGACTTTGCTAATATTTTTTAAAGCTTTTATTATTTATCCGGTCCTATTCAGTGCCTATACAGGACACTCCTGCCTCACAGCAAGAGGGTCTTAAGTTCGATTCCAATGACCTATCCCATGACTCCTGTCTTTCTATGTAGAGTTTGCATGTTCTGCCCGGGTTTTCCCCGTGTACTCCGGTTTTCTCCCGCCTCCCAACACATGCGATTGGGCATTGGTGAATTAGCTACTCTAAATTGTCCATAGGAGTGAATGTGAGTGTGAATGGTTATCTGTCTCTAAGTGTTAGCCCTGCGATTAACTGGGGATTGTCCAGGGTGTACCCCGCCTCATGCCCTAAGTTAGCTGGTATAGACTCCATTGCCCCTGGGACCGTGGACAGGACAAGCACTAGATAATTAATGATGCTATTCAGAAACTCTGTTTTGTGTTCCTTTCCCTTTAAAGCGGAAGTCCCGGACTCTCCTGTTCCAGTGCGATTAGAAATGCCCAAGTTCACACCTCCAGACCACCTGGACCCAACTATTTATCCCACAGAAGTTGGGGTTAGCAGTGTAGGGCGCAGAGGAGCAGGGGGTCAGATGTTGTCAACTGCCATCAAAATCACATTAGACCTCCAACGCAACGTCAAGGTTCCAATACTATTCATATTTACTGTTACTGAAAATAGAATTTAGTTAGCTATTCTCACGTTCACTTTTTCTTCTTAGGAGTTCCTGGTTGCGTTGCGGCTACAAGGTGCTACTTTAAGACATCACATGGCATTGACCAATCACAGCTGGAATGAGCAGGTATCGCTAATTGAAAGATTTTAGACAAACGTGCACGAATGATAAAATACGTGCAAATTCATACACCGATATTGAATCAAAAGATGCATTAAACCTCTACGCAAGCATAAATAATAGATGCATGTACTGTAGGTCAACCGTTTCATGTTTATTCTTGGATCTCAGAATTTGTGATGGATGTATTTAAATAATGAAGGATTCATACAAGACTTTTGCCTTCAGTTGGTCGAATTTTTGGATGTCATTGATGATGATATTTTAGGATACACACCCCCTGCCATCATCACAGTTTTACATACTCACCTAGCCACCTGTGCAGTTGACTACAGGTAAGAATTTAAGAAATTGTTTTCCCATGTAACCTTGTGAAACACTGTAAATCAGCAAAAGCACTGAGCAATAATCAGAGGCATCCCCACGGGATGGCCAGTATTATATAAACTCTGGCCACCCCAGTTTGATTTTGCTGTGTGTACTCTTGAAAGAGTTGGAAATGCAGAACCCATTGCAACCACCAGAGTAACTGGACTGTTTTTTTTTTTTTATTGCTGCGGCCTTATCTCACCACCTCTATTAAAACTGGTACTGTTAACACCACTGGCAGTGATCCTAGAAATATATCGTAAATTCCGAAATTGTAACAGTTCGTAGTTGTAATTAGTGTGTGCTTTATTATCTATCACCGTTAATCTATTCTTATGTCTTTTTGGTCCTCTTTAGACCGCTCTATCTTCCATTGCGAGTGCTGTTTACAGCAGAATCCTTTTCTCTGTCCAGTAATATCATTGTGGATACTGCCACCTTTCACCTCAGGTACTGTTAAACTCTGTGAATATACAATACAGTGGTACCTCGGCATACGAACGCCCCGGAATGCATCAAATTCAGTTTACAAATTGCAGCTCGTCAAAAAATGTGCTTCTGTACGCGAAAAAAATTTCATTATACGAACGTAACAGCGGCCCCAAACCCCGCATCCTCTGAGATCTGCCGCCGGAGTTCTAGACTGTTCACTTCCTGTTTACGCTGCGAGCGTAGCGCCTCACTTCCGGGTTTGGAGTATTGTTCATCTCTCTCTCGCGCGCGAACGGACCGTGTTCTCGCGATACTATGACTCAGTCATACTCATGACTCATTTTTTAATTAAATAATTTTTAGTAATAACGGCTTACGAAGCGTGTCCCGATCAAATATAAGACCCAAGGTGCAGACTGCTTGAACCAAGTCCTTTATTTTACTGTGACAAACTCGTGGTGACGCTCGCTTAACCGGAACATAAGCCACAATTAACAAACTGCGCTGA
>JAOUQX010000030.1:14821995-14846725 GCA_028566295.1 Liobagrus marginatus
TCGGTATACGAATGTTTCAGTGTAAGAGTAAAGTCCCGGAACGGATTAAATTCGTAAACTGAGGTACCACTGTATATTAATTAGGGTGTCTATGACTTTGAATAGTGTATACAACAGTGAAGTTTCCCTCAATTGTTAAGGTGCTGGGTTACTAAATCAGAAGGTGTGATCCATGGACACTGGATCGTGGCTGATTATATGCTATATTGACCGTGTTAGAAGTGCCACAATGCTTTTATCACCTGCATTTTTCTTTTAATTGTTTCAAAAGGGAAGGAAAGAGTCTGAGCCACTCCTGCAGCAAGACAGCCATTGATGAAGTTCTGCAAAGAGGTGAAACGGAAATGGTGCTCCTGCCACAGCTTATCCAAATTAATAAAAACGACATAGCACCCAACCGAAAAAGGAACTGCACCTGTACCACAATGAAAAGAAGAGAGGACAGACATTCATACGAAATTTCTTGCCTGTCATTTTGAAACTACATTTCAATAAAAACTATTTTAAGATAGCTCATTGCCCAGGGAAATTGACAATACCAAGTTTTATCAAGCATCTTAAAACATGATAAATAACTGTGGTGTAACTTACAAATTAGAACTATGCAAATTACATAATATGTGCAGATAATGTACACCTTATAAAAAACATGCAAAAAATTCTAGCAGTGGTAGAAGGATAGGAGTTCAAATCTAAAATTGTAAGTCGCTTTGAATAAATCAGACAAATGAGGAAACAAGCATTCTTCTATTATACGCATAAGATGTAAAAAAAAACAAAAAAAAAACATACCTAATACAGTAAGAGAAAAGCCACGGTAGAGTGCCAGGAACCCCTCATTACGGTTTATACTTGAAAGAGTGTGCAGCACACCCTGATACGTGGCTTCTCTGCAGTTTTGGGCAATCAGTCTGGTTTCAACCACCTCCAAGGGATATGTAAGCAGAGCAGCAGATATACCTGCTAGACCACCAGTCGCTATGGCCTTCCACTGGGAAATATGACCAAACTCATCCATATAAAGGTGGATTATCCTGTTAGACATGGTAATGAATTCAATTTAAAATAACAGTGCAAGGCTTGTTGGTCTCACATGCTTCCATATGCTTATTTTACACACTTAGATTTGTGTGGACGTGGATTAATTTCATGGCACACAATGACGTAAAGCTCATCTACAAATGCCTGTTTTAATCTCTAGGGAATAGTTTTAACTATGCTTATAAATATTATGTGTCCTAGAGAACACCAATCCATTTCACTAATGTTGCGTAAGGCAGTTCAAGTTAGTGTCTTTTATTTCCTAGAACTCTGTAGGTCATTCCTATGCTGCTGATTGGGACAGTGTTTATATTTACTGTATATATACAGTACAGTATATGGTGGCACATGATAATCACGGCTTGTGCATTCACTTCAGGCGAGGACCAGAGTATTTCGACTCATCGTTGGCAAATCCACAACACGGATAATAACATGTATAACAATATTATTTTTACATTCAAGTAGCATTTTAAGGTGGAAGGCCACGTTATGAAACGCCCGTTTGAAGTACTGAGGCGTATCGTTGTGACGTCATCGAAAGTGCCAGTTTCCTGCTTTGTGATTGGTCTGTCCGCTAAGGCGTGATGGTGTCGCGTAAAACTGAAGTAAACTCTTAAGTCTAGCACAAAAGAAAGCAAAACAAATATAGCCCCGAACCGACCCTATTCAATATACAACACACGAGGCCGACGTTAATGTAAATTATCTGTATTCGGTTTAATATCACTGTTTTAAATACCGCTAACCGGTAATGTAACAGTGTTGGCTACGGGCTTAATATAAAGTCTGATGGGTTTTTTGATAACAAACAAAGCAACGAATCACTCATTTAACCCGCGGAAAAATCTGTAGATCAAAGTATTAACAGTATTTAATCAAGACCAAAGAATGACTTACGTTTTATATGTTCCCAGATGTATGGCGCTGTATGGGAACAATCGCAGACAGGAAACAAAATTTCCTTTCCAAAACGCCCGCAGACCCTCATGCTGATAAATAAGTGAAATACTCCGCATAAAGCCACATTTGCAGTGAAAAGTCCCAACTTGGCTCAGAATCTTCACCACCTCAAGAGGCGATGTAACAGTTTTGCTAAAAATGCCTGCAAAGCCTACGCATAGAAAACTTTGGGAACTCGTTAGTCTGTTATCCTTTTTAACGGTTGCCATTCGTTAGCGTTTAAAAAAAGACACAACTCTAATTGTCTATCGAGAACAAACGGAGTAACTGAACCGCTGTGTTGAAGTAACACTGACTGGAAAAGCATAACGACTCACTTTTAATCGCCATCTCTGACCCAACCGGTTAAAACCGTCTATTGGTGGAAAATTCATTGTGGGCGGATCTAACTGTGAAAACACCAATAGCAACGCTGTATTGAATGTGACTCGTGCTTGCTGCTAGAACAGTGACACTTAAGAAGAGAAAGGGATTGCTTGCTTGTGGAAACTGGTAAAGCCAAAGGCTATATTTACACATTTACATTTTATATAGGCGCAATTGTTTCTGGTACTCCTTGTTTAGTAATATACTTATTATTCCTACCACTCCCTGAGATCCTGAAAACTAGCAAGTTTGGTTTTTTCTTGCTCGTTTACAAAAAATCATTGTATTGCCCAACAGAGTTTAAGACCCATGGTACCTTTAGTTTGTGACCTAGAAAAACCAGTATCGATGTAGTCAGTGGTAGGGACTTTAGAGCATTTGTGTTCCTCAATTTGGATAAGGGAAGCTGCCAAATGGTTAAATGCAAATGGTCAAAATACAGGTCAAGCTGGTCAAGTTACACAGCCGCATTGCCATTGTTGAATTAAAACCTATAGCGACTTGTCTGACTATATGTGTGATACAACTGAGTAATAAACAATTAAATAAGAAATTGTAGATGCTAATTGTACAGTTTCTACAATTGTTTGCAGCTTCTTAATTTGTTTCCTACAACCCCAGTTCAAAAAACTGGAACGTTTAATAAAATCTGCATACAAACATAATGCAGCTGTTTGTAAAGCTCATATTTTATATACAATAGAACATAGAAAATGTATTAAATGTGTAAACTGAGTATAATTTAAAGAAAAATAATACAAGTTGATCAAAGAATAAAGTGGATTGCAGCAACACGTCTCAGTAAAGTAGGGACAGGCCCATGTTTAGCATGGTGTAATCTGTAAATGGCTGGGAACTGAAAAAAGCAGTTGAGCTTGGGGAGATGATTGTTATATTTTTGCCTGATATAGGATTCTATACTCTAATATTTTAATTGGTGAAAGGTCTGGACTGCAGGCAGGTCAGCACCCAGACTCTTCTACACTGGAGATGCAGGCTTTTAACCTGAGCGTTGATAACAAACCCGAAGGTCCCTCTCCTCTTCAGTCCGACACTACGCTGCGCCCAAGCTTGCCAAAAAGAATAAAATAATGATTCATCTGACCGCAGAACAGTTTTCTACTTTATCACAGATCATTTTACATGAACAAGAGAAGATCATGTTCATATATTGCATCTTCTTGCATGATAAAGCTTTAACTTGCATTGTTGGATGTCATGGCAATCTGTATTCATAGATGGTGATTTTTGGAAGTATTTCTGAGCCCATGCAGTGATGTCCATCACAGAATCATGCCTGATTTTAATGCCACGCCATCTGTTTGGAAAGTTAGAAAAGATTGTCCTGTGTTTTTTTGGCAGTTTAGTGTGATCATTATACAGGGTGCGTAGTATTCTTTTTAAAGAACAAACATTATCTAGCGGGGCTGCATGGTGGCAGAGTGGTTAGCATTCTTGCCTCACCTTAAGAAGGTTTGATACCTGCCCAGGGATTTTCTGTGTGGAGTTTGCATGTTCTCCCTGTGCTTGCGCTGGTTTTCGCGGGGTACTCCCGCCTCCAAACAAATGTGGTTGGGCATAGGTGAATTGGCTACTCTAAATTGTCCATAGGAGTGAATGTGTGTGTGAATGGTTGTTTGTCTCTAAGTGTTAGACCCGCAATTAACTGGCGATTGTCTAAGGCAGGGGCCTCTTTTTTGAAACTGAGAGCCACTTCTTGGGTAGCGATTAATGCAAAGTGATACCAGTTTGGTATTCACTTCTGAAATAACAAATTTCCTCAATTTACCTTCAATTATGTTGTTATTTATAATTAATGTTATTCATATATTATAGACACTGATCACGTTAATGATTTCTCATAATAATTATCAGTAATGATTGAACAAGGTAGAAAACAGATAGATAGCAATATGCAACACTATTTTTAATACATTTATTTTTAAATTTAAAAATCACGATTTATTGAAAATAGCAAAATATAGATGCAGCTCACTGGTAAGTGGTGCTATGGTGGGCTATTTTTAAAAAAGGCCCGTGGGCTACTCATGTGGTCCTTGCGGGCGACCTGGTGCTGGCGGCCACCATGTTGATGACCCCTGGTCTAAGGTGTACCCGCTCTTTGTTAGCGTAATAAACTAGCCTACGTTTACTGCGCAAGATAACCTGGAAAACAACAACGGTACATTTAAAAAGCCGCACAATGACAAATAATTGATTTATTGTATGAAAAGGCCTGCGCATTGCACAATGACATGAAATGATATTGATCATGCCACCAAACAGATTAAAGCTAAAGTAACAATCCTTGTTTAAAAATGTAAGAAGTAGAAAGTGCAGATATTTGTGTAAAAATGTAATGAGTAAAATTAAAAAGCTGTCAGAAAAATAAATACTGAAGTAAAATACTTGTATCGGAAAAACCTACTTAAGTACAGTAACGAAGTATTTGTACTTCGTTATATCCCATCGCTGATGATAATACTGCTAATACTACTGCTAATAATCATTTTGAACCGGGACGTAGAATTTCATGGATAGGACAGGGAGGAGACATATTTAATATCATACATTTGGAACACTGTTCGTCTAATCAAATTAGTGGGTTGGTACTTACATTTACAGTCACAGCATTTGGCAGATGCCCTTTTATCATAGACATGCAAGTGTTATTTAATCTTTATCAATGAATACATCAATGCTGGCTCACTATGTCTCAAACTAAGAATGCCATCAGTTTAAAACTCTGTTGGAAAGTAATACAGGAAGAAAAGCATACAGAGAGCCAGTTACGGTAAATGCTTGCTTACTGATGGGCCTTTAGCAGCCATAAGAGTACATTGATCTGTGCTCTCAGTAAGAATAATTAGCTCATTCAGATTTCCAAAAAATTAATTATGACGCTGATCATGCATAGTGCTATTTTAACCAGAGTTAGATTAAAGAAAATCAGATTAAAAAGCTTTTTAAATAATACAAGTGAGTAAATTAACCTCCTGAGACCCGAGCTTTGGTTTGGCTTGCATTTTAGTATGTCCGCGTATGTGGACGCCAGTTTGTAGGCGGTTAAATAAACACGTGACAAAGTGAATGTTGCAAATGTATGCAAACAGTGCGAACAGAATGGCAATGCAAACAGACAGTACAATATGCTATAGTAAAGTACACAAAATATTGCCGAACAGTTTACAGTTCTGTGTAGTTCTGAGTGCAGGTTAGGATGTATTGTTTTTTAGGCATAAGACAGAGTGCAAGTAAGGATGCTTTAGTTAGGAGACATTTGTCAGTAGCAGTTCGTAGCAACTAAAAAATGTGGTGCACAAAATCATTGTAGGCTTAAAGGATTTCATTGGTTTCCCTTAAGAAAGCTCAGAGTTCACACAAGTTACACACTTATGTGTTCCACATATTCTGTTAAGGCTGATACACAGGTCTTTTAGTCGTTCATGTTTGTTGAAAAAGTAGGTTGGAATAATAATCACCAGCAGAGGGCAGTCTATACTCAGACGAAGGAACTAATGCCTCCCCTTAGAATTCATGCTACCATAGACAGCTATTTGACTGTAGGATTTGTGGCAAATAGGCCAATTTGTTTGTAAGGTATTATTTGGTTCTTTATTCTGCCAATAACAACAAACATTTCATAGGAAACTAAAACTACAATATCTTAAAAGTCCATAATCATTTTATACGCTGAGCCTTTTTGTAAATGGTTTGTAAATCCCTGAAATCTATCAGTAATTCAAAGAAATGTTTTAGCTAATTATCTCTACATGTTTAATAAAGTCTAAACTCATCAGACCACCACCACTTTATTTCTCTTTGAGAAAGTTTTAAATTTCTATATTTATAGTGGCTACTGTCAACCATTCGTTGTTAATGTTAGTTAGTTAAAATGAAGAGACAAATGGTTTCATTCACACACGGGGGTGTTTTTATTATTAACAGCAGCGCTTCTGTAACATTAAAAGGAACATTATCTTCGACATACATTTATTTGGAAATGTCTTTTCTTCCTTGATCTGATTTAGCAAATTACAGTTTCTCTGGCATCGTAAGGGCATGGATGCTTACTGTAACTCTCAGCAGGGTCTTGTCGCTCCTTTCCTGTCGGGGCCGATGTTTGTTTTTGTACTGTGTCCCCTTGTGAGGTGCACCTCCCTCCCCTGCTGAGCTGACAACCTCAGCTCCCTGTGAAGAGCCACTTGGCTCCTTCACTACTGAAATAACAGAGTCCCGAGAAGGAAATGACAGCTTCTTCAAAAGAGTACCTACTCAGTGGTCTTGTGCCAGGGGGTTGGGTATAACAAAGCGAGGTGTGAAGATGCTCTTAATCAGTAATCTTTTAACAGTCCATGAAATATTGAAATATAAGTGAAATACTGATGAATAATACATAACGATAAATACAAGAACGAGGACAAAGTCCCTATAAATAGTTCAAATATAGATGTCTCTCTTACCGTGTTGTAATAGACTATAACTAAGGGATCAATATAACTGTGAGTTGACTGAAGTCGAGCGTGACATTTGTGTAGTGTTATGGGGTTGAAGAACCGCCCACATAAAAATTCTCAAACAACGAGTCTTATATAAGTTGCAGCACGACCTTTAAATGCGTCATTGATGACTTCTTTGATCTTACTCTCATATTCATGTAGCCCGTAAGTCGAGATAATGAGATGATACTGGTGTAAAGTATCTAGTGTGAAGTGTGTGCATGTGCTGTCTCGTATCCATTAGCGGCATTTAAGTTAGCCCCCGTGTTATGTGTTGCCGGAAGGTCTCCACCACACCAGATGAATCTCCTCCCCATTCTGCTCTCTTTCTCTTGATCTCCTTTGCACTTTCTCACTCTCTTTCACTTGCTCTCGTTCCCTCTTTCTCTCCCTCTCTTTTTCAGTGCCATTCATTGTAAGAGATAGGGCCCTGACTTCCTCCTGAATTATATAGTGTCCTCCCTGTTTGCCAACCCTCTCACAGGCTGCGTATCTTGGATTCATTATCCTCGAGAACTTCCAGTGTTCCTTTGTCCTGGATGTTTCTCTCTCTGCTTCAGGAGCCACAGGCGGAGGGAGCAGCTATTGTCATTCACCACATGGCATGCGCATGTCTGTCCTTGATCCCTCACTTTGAAATGGAGTGCTCAAGGCAGGCCAATCAGTCCTCTTAGTCCATAGTTTCCTGCACTTGATAACCTCATAGCCGTGTGTGAAGTCAGAATCGGAAGTTGGGCATGCCCTGACAATCTGTCAAAATCCAGCACAGCTCCAGAGAGGCAGAGGCTGGAGTATTGTAAATATATAGGATCAACAGGGGGAGCTCTTTGCCAATTAAACCAGGGGCTGTTCTCACAGGCTGGTGACAGGCCAGGAGGTTGAGAGCAATAAAATTCTCACCTCATTATCAGTATCACAGGCACTGCCCGGAGTAGGGGGATGAAAGAAGTGATGAGTAAACCGAAAGGAGAGACACACTGATATTTTCAGAGTACAGATCTTCAGACATCTCTCACAATAGATAACAGATGTGCACAGAAATTACACTTTCATTAATGTGTGTAGATTCGACAGATTTTGGCCATGGCAATGAATGATATACTATTGATACACTCCCTATACTATAGTTTTAAATCTAATAATAGTTCCTGTGTACCGTAATGTATTTGATATATGTGGCATGTACAGTATTAGTATATTATTACTATTTTTTTGTGTGTATGTATGGTTTTATATACAGTACATTTATGACTGGCTGCAGTAAAAGAAAAAAACTATATGTTACATTTTTCATTTATAATTTATTTCATTCATCATTTAATAATATGATATACATCCCAGTTTGTGACCCCAAAAAGTTGGGATGCTTTTTAAAATCTACATTAAAAACAGAATGATTCGCAAATGAAAAACAAAATAAAATGGTATTTTATTCACAACATAACAGAGAAAACCTTTAGGATTGTTTACACTGAGAAAATGTACCATTTTAGGAAAAAAAAAAAAAAAAGGTAACTTTGAAGAGGATCTCTCAGAAGTGAAGATGGCTGCATCAGTTGGTTCACCAATCTATGTAAAGCTGCATGTACAAATTGTCAAACAATTTTGGAATAATGTTAATAAATGTTAAATCAAAATCAATCTTTTTGGCATGCATGAGAGCCACGTCCTCCGGACTAAAGAGGAGAGGATTCGTCCGACTTGTTATCAACGCTTAGTTCAAAAACCTGTATCTCTGATGTTATGGGGTGCATTAGTACTTATGGAATGGGCCGTGTGCACAACTTCAATGCTGAAAAATATACATCAAGGTTTGAGAGCAGCATATGCTTTAGTCGAGATAAAGTCTTCTTTAAGGAAGGCATTGCATATAGATAATGCTTCTTAGTACAAGAGTCCGGGTGCTGCACTGACCTGCCTGCAGTCCAGACTTTTCACCAATTATAATATTTGGCACCTCTTGGAACAAAAAGTATGGCATAAGACCCAGAACTGTTATTAATTAGAATCTTGTTGCTAATAGAAGAGATGATGCCACACTGTGCCACACCCATAAACATGGGCCTGTCAGAACTTTGTTTTTGATGTGTTGCTGCCAACAATTTTGAGGTTTCCTTAATTTTTATTCTGGTACATTTTCTTAGTGTAAACATCAGATTTTTTTAATGTTCTTTTGTAAATAACATATTGCGTTATGAGATTTGCAAATCATTGGATTCTGTTTTATTATGTAGATTTTACAAGGCATTTTTCTAATTATGGTTGAATATTATTAACATTCAATAATTGAATAATTATCAAGTTTCTAACCCGTATTGTATACATATTGAGTGTATGTTTTTTTTAGTTTTTATCCTTTTCTTTTTGCAATCATGGCTAAGTTACATAAAATAATTTTCAATCAAATGAATTTTTGTTTAACTTTAGGCATTGATAAGAAGCAGAGGCCACTGAAAACGGCTAAGAAAAGCCTTAAAAATCAGTGAGCTTGTGGCAGCTGGTTTCTTCCTATCTTTACACATACAACCAATAAATCAATATTAAATCTTAAGTGCAGGAAGCCAGATGGCCTTCCTCCAACCCTCAGTCCACCAGAGCCAGCATGGCTACTGTAAGCCAAACCCACTTAGAAGTCCCTTTGAAGACTTTCCATTCAACAAGAATCCCATGAATGACTAAAGAGAACAAATAAGCTGTTACGACTCAGGTCAGATCAGTGTTTATGTTTTTGTGAACATCAAAGCCACTGTAAGTGTTTGATATGCAGACCCACATCTTGTACCAGAGCTAGAACAGGTAAAGGGGTGGAGTAGTCCATTGAGAGAAAAAAGGGGGACTCTTGTGAGTTCTCCCTCTTGGCTCTTGCCAGAGGGCACGTAACTCGGTGCCTCCAACTCCCTACAGAGCAATCAGCTGCTCACACCTTCTTAAATATGGCAGATCTAACTCTACATCAAAAATATGATTACATTTGATATAATGTATAGTTTTTCTTGTTGTTTTAGTGTCATTTGGAACTGATGATGACGTTTTAACATCTTCTTCATATCGCCTTGACTTACGTAACTTATTTACTTTCTTCCACATTACAGAGTTCCGGATTATTGAGGTACATACTTGACTGTTGTAACGCAGACCGACAAGGTCATCTACCGTAGATTTCTGTGTGAGCTACGGGATCGTTTAAACAGTAGTTTGATTGAATGGCTGTTCACAAGGCAGTGTGAAATGCCAGCACTGAGGAGAGGTGTAAGTGGAAAGAAGCAGGCTACTTTGTGTGGCTCTTTGGCTGAATGCGCAGCCTCCATTGTTCCAGGCCGATCGTCCAGCCCCATCAGACTCTCTCCTTCACTGCTTTGTCCTGAGCTGCATGACCACTTCCTTCAGCCAGGTCAGGGCAAGGTCGTGATTTTAAAAAACTTGCCTCTCTCGCCGTCCGGCTGTTCAAACATGCACATGATTTATTGTTTGCGCCTAAGTCAAAAACATACATCTGAGTAAATTTTTAGCAAGAAACAAACCATAATTATGTCACAAAAATGTAAGTCATTTTGTTACATTTTATTAACAATTTGCATCTCATATGGGCTTAATCAAATTACCCTTCTGTAAAAAAAAAAATTGTAGCAAGATTCAGATTTATTGCATTGAGTTAACCTTGTCAGTTAACCTTAAGGGGGTCAGCTATTTAGTTGTAAAGACATCGGGCAGTCTGGCCTTTCCCACTTGTCGTAGGGAATAGGCTGTCTCATCAGGCCATGTAGAATAAATCAATACGCCTTTTTTTGATAGAAAAAAAAAAAAAAAAAGGCTGATGTGCCAAAAGACACATTTGTGGACCCGGTCAGCCTAGTAGTACGAGAGGGGCAGGGGTGGCTCTGATAAAAATCAGCCCAGGCCTTTGATCTTTAAGAAACTGATAAGATGTTACACAGCGGCATGCTGAGTAGACAAGCAGAGTGACATGGCAGGTACAAACAAGCATGCAGAGGTGGAGATGGCTTAGAGAAGAATAGCTTCATAAAATAAATACTTGTTGTATGGGGATAAGATAATTTGCTATGATTTTTAGACAAGATCACCTTTTAGTGTTGGGACAGAATACTTTAAAGCACTTGTAAATAAACGAACAAAAATGGCCCTTATTAGTAACGTCACATTTAATCCACTTACATGGTTAGGTATTTTAGTTATGGCTATTAACATGAATTTTTAAATAATATGGAAATGGAAGTCAGTGCTTCATATTACATCTAATCTTCTTCTAATACAGTAACAGCCATATCTAAAAGTGTAGCATGCTGTTTATGCAGTCCTTATGTAATGCCCCAAACTCAAAAATAAAACCTATAGGGACAGGGCTGTGTCTGGGTGATTCTCTGGCAATGATTTAGGGAATGCATGTGGAGTCCAGACAGGGCCTGATGGCCTGAAACAGATGCCTGGCTGTCTGGCTTGTGGAGGAGGGGAAACTGTACTCAAAAGGAAGCTGTAACGACCCACTGAATTAATGCGACTCCTCTGGGCGTCCTAGCAACACAGCTGCAACACAGCTGCATTCGCTGCACCTGCAGCCAGGTCTGCACACATGTAGGTGTCAGAGAAATATACAACGAACGCCAGAATATTTGCGAATGAAAAGGAAAAATGGTGAAAAAAAAAAATAAAAAATGATACAGACGGATTGCCTACATAGTTTTCCTCTAATAAAAATAATAAGAATAGAAAGTGGAACACTCATATTTACAACTGAAATCTCAGTCTCAGAACCGCAGAATAAAACTGATGCTAAATTTAATAATGAAGATAATGTTGAGTATAGAAAATTGTGTAAATTACATGCTATGGCCTTAACACTCACCAAATGTCAACATTTTAAATATCTATAGAATATTACCTGGCACGTAAGATATCGCTTTTCACCAACTTCATCAAAACACCAATAAATGAAATATCTTTTGGAAGAGTTATGATCATCACCACCCAACAGTCTTTACCCAAGTCATCTCTGGCAAGGTGCATTCATTCTATCCTGCTGGTTTGTGGGTGCCCAAGCTGCTTTATATGGTTGGCAAAATTCAAAAATGTGCAAAGATGCTTTATTAGAAATAGTCACTAGGAATGCTAAGACTCTAAAAATGAATTCTTTAGTTTTGTATACGTTTTTCACTGCATTATTCAACGTCCTATTCCGTTAAAGAATGAATGAATGAATGAAATAGATTTCTTTGGTGTTTTTTCCATCTCAATAAGGAAGAAACGCACACTGAAATTTATGTTGGACATTTAGGAGTTGCTATTTATAAGACTTTAACAAGCTTACATAATCACCTCTGCCGTTCATTCATTCATTCATTCATTCGTTCTGTTATTTGTTCATTCACTCACTAATTTACTGTAGGTTAATATACCAAAAAATCCAAAAAGATCAAATTTTCATATCTCATTAGATCTAAGAGATCAGGTCATAAATCGGATGCCCCTTGTCTACAGCCACAGAGAACAAGATAAAGCTTGAGTAAGCCATGCTCCAATTAAAAGGATTAAGAATTTAGGCTCTCCATTATCAGATCTCTCCTACAGACTTCAAAGAGGGCATGAAGTGAGAAAGCAGCTGGTCTGGTGGTGTGACTTTTTTCTCTCCCTTGCTGCTGTTTACGTTGAGGATGTTGACCGATCCCAGCAAGGACAAACAGGCTCATTGTTGTTTGTATGGAGACCTTCTTAAACAGACATGCTTGCGTAGATGATACAGCAAGGATGTGTCCCAGTATTGTCTCTGTCTTTACACACTAGTCTTAGCTTTGACGACAGTGTTTCCCATTACCAGACCAGGTTAGGGTCGTGAGGTAGCCAGATATTTCACTTGGTTAAAGTCTCGTACATCTTATATATCTTTAACATCTCTTAAAATAATAAGAATACTAAACGACGACTTTTTGGGTGTGTTTAATGGCTCTTAGCTTTGTAAAAGGAATCTACTTGGAATCCTTTTTGGCGTAGCAACACTCAGTTGTAGGGTTCCTTTATGTAATTTAATAGATCCATATCATCTGTACTGCATCATAAATCGTACTATACTGTTGGTATTTTAAACGTAAATATTTCACACACTAAAAAGATGAAAAAATTGTAATTTTATAATATTAAAATAAACCTCATGAATATTTTTAATGGATAAATACTTTTTGGGGGGAATAAACCCCCTAAAGATTTCAGCTTACACTCATGCATCAACATGCTGTATGAAACAACTGTCCACTAGGTGTCACTATGAAACACTGCCAAAGCCTCTGCATTTTAGCACCTTTGGCAGCTGTACAAACATGTAATCCACAGATTACAGTTAAGATCTTTGTCTGACACATACATACCAAATCAAAAAACATGGCGCACCAAATACTAGAGTGGACGTGTTATTGAGTGTTCTGGTGTGATATACCAGTAAGGCTTTGTTAAGGCGAGAAAGCAATGCAATTTCAAAAACAAATCATCGCACACTGTAGGGAGTTTAATATTGTGTTGTGTTCGTGGGACACATCACAAACACGACACTCATCATCATCATAGTCATCATCCATGGAAAATTAAGAATCTTATTAAGAGAATTATTTGGATAAATATTTGGAAAACAAATTACCAAAATAAAACCAGTTTGAATTAAGCGCATATTATATAGTAATGTTTTCCAAAAACATTATTTTTAACTGACAATGCATACAATAATGTAATATATAGTTCATCTATTGTTAATTACGTGTAGTGTTATATGTTTCCAAACAATTTGGGTATTCCATCCTTTGGATCAGAAATTACAGAAACCAGTTTAATCTGACAATCTGAAGAAATAAAAACAGATTTCAATAACTATCCATTACCGTAAATTCTTTTATAATTATGTACATTATGTCTTTAAAGTTATAGTGCAAACATGTGCTATATGTTATTTATATATAATACCTGCTTGCACTAAAACGTATTAAAGTTACACAATTATTTAAATATCACGTTCGTGCTTTTTTCAGTTCACTTATCATAATGCTGAATTAACTGAAAAAAACCTTGAACATGATATTTAAATAAGCACATGCCAATCTGTGCCGAAGCCGCAAGACAATAAATCAGATCGGAACAAGCCTCCAGAGGTGGTTTTATGATGGTGGGTGGTGGGGACACTTCCCTTGCATCCTGCAGGGGGGTTGGAAAATAACAGTTAAAGTGTCAAAAGCCTTTTAACTAGCAAAGTCTCAAACAATGTCTTATTACTTTATTGCGCATCATTTACAGAGTCTCATTACTCTCTCTCTCTCTCTCTCTCCAGCTTTTAAAAAGTACAAGAATTATAAAGAATTATTAAACTATTATTCTGTTAAAATATGTTTACTGTTGGTTCACTTCTCGTTCGAATCCGTCATAAGCAATATGTAATGTGTGACAAAAGTCGATTGTTGCCTAATTCATTTTGTAATTAATCATTGACTCATAAAACAATTACACATAATCTTCTAGAGGAAACATCTTAAATCATCCATAAGGAATGGCCTCTTTGTAAGTGTACTTAATATGCTTTTACAATGATTATTATAGTATAGGGTTAGTGTCCAGATAAATTATACTTTCCATAATTGTTTACCTTTTTTGTAATATTTTCTTATTTATCACTGCAATATCACCAGAGAAAAAAATAGTTGGATAGGTTTACATGAATGAGTTTTCAATATTTATATTTTCTAAGCTCTCCTGAGATATTTCAATAATGATTAAATATTTTTAGAATATTTTTCTCATAGCTTAAATTTTTGTAATTTTTTTGTAACATGCTTGGGGAAATTGGAAGAAATATCATTGGTTTAGCTATTTATTTTCATCCTTAATCACGATTTTATGAATTGCGTTATTAGAAATGTGATTTATTAAGTCATACGTATTGCTGACGTGAATAAATCAAATGTCTGTAACACGTTCTAAAGATCTTCTTTTCCAACTGCATCAGCATATCCTATTATTGTAATGCAGTTTAATGTTATACAATTAACTATACTTTATTTGTACCGCAATAACAAGCAGTTCAGAAAATGTTCACTCAATATTTCATTCAATATGAACAAATAATTAATAATCAGTGGAAAAAAACACCACTAAAAGGTAAGCATTTTAGAATATATTTATTGCAGTAGCAGCATAAAAACTCATTATTAACATCAATTATTGCCATTTGTATTTTGAAGATCTTGAAAATTATGTCATACATATATTGTGTGCGTCTTAAAGATAAGTCATTAAAATTCCAAATGGGAGTTCGCCGTATTTGATATTGACCACGTCCCATTGTGTGATGTCACACTCGTCAACTACAAGAACACAGTAACTAAATATAGCTGCAAGAAGCAATTATCGGAGTCAAGCCCAATTTGTAGTCTTTGTAGTAATAAAATATTTACATAAAACACACCTAGAAACTAATAATTCTCTCGCTTCTGATTCTTTGGCTCATGCCGATTCATATTCATCATATAATCAAGAAATATAAAGAGACCAGGATGATAAAGAGAGGGTGGTACGATCGGCTGAACACTCCATCCGTACTGATCTTCCTAGCCTGAACTCCATCTACAATAAGCGCTGCTTAAACAGGGCCAGGAAGATTAAGAAGGACCTCAGCCATCCTAACAACGGACTGTTCTCTCTGTTACCGTCAGGGAAGCGTCTACGCCCCTTAAAAGCGAACACAGCGAGAATGTGGAAGAGTTTCTTTCCGCGAGTGGTCCGTGCCCTCAATCAAAGTCATATCTCATAACACACACACACATCAGGTCTTCACTTTTGCTCTGCTCCTGCTTCTTGGGTTCTTTTCCTTCCTTTTTCTTTGTTCTCGCTTCGTGCCCTTTCCCTTTTCCTACATCCCCTAAGACTCTATTTTGCACACACACATGCACAAAATTGTATATCTTAAGTACAGTATGTGTATATAATGTATACCTATATCGTGTACAGATTTATGGTATATTCTTAGCATAGCATATTGTATATTGTATTTTAGTACAGTATATATTATCACTAGTATTTATTCCAATAACTGTTGTATTATATACATCGGCATATACATATTGATGATAGTTGTACATCTGTAATTTGTAATTACTGTACACACTGTTAATAGTATTTATATGCAACCATCCCCCCCTACAATTGCCCTCCCCCCCTTATAGCAAACATAGTTAGTAGCCAAAGCATTTCACTGTATGTTGTACCACGTATAATGTACATGTGACCAATAAACTTTGACCTTTGACCATGTTTATGATGTTAGACCAAAATATACAAGAGGGCTATAATTAATCATAACTAATTATTACGTTGTGCACAAGCACAGAGCATCAAAATGTAATTATTCGAAAAATCCAAATTTAAATAAAAGATTTTATTCCTTTTAACACCAGTAGTTGGCGATTGAACTAGTGAAAATCAACAAATGACACAATGAGGCTTTAACATCAATCTGGCAACACAGATCATGCTTGCGTTGGTCTGCATGAGCAGATCTCCACTTCAGAATGCATGAAGTGGTAACTTCACCACACGCGTATACTCTTGGCTCATTCCGATTCAAAATCATATGATCAAAAAATCTAGAGAGACCACATTTATTATATTAGACCAACATATACAAAATAGGTTTATAATTAATCATAAATTGTTACACTGTGCACAGGCACAGAGCAGCTAAATTAAAAGCTGATTTACTTCCTATTTTTATTGTTAAGAGTTCATTCTGTGATTCAGCGTGCTTCCGTTTGTTTGTGTGTGTGTCAAGTTGCCGTGGTGACGCTGCGATGGCATAGTGGACCTTAATAGCCTTTACTACAGTTCCAAATGTTTTTAGAATCAGCTGTCACCAACTGCGCTACAATTAAACTTGAAATAATATTAATTCTATCTTTACTATGTGTAGTAATTAAACTAAAACAGAAGCGCAGATTTATTGTATAAATAAATCTAATTAAATAAATTAGACTTTTTTAATAAAATAAAAATATATAAATTGGGCGCTACGCCAAATTCACACACATGCCTGTGTGACACATTAAATAGGAGAGCGCGTGTATTCCGCATTGTAGATGAATCTCCGTTAATTAAAATCAAATGAATACAAAATAATTTATATTAAAGTGACATTTATACACAGAAACGGTTAATTAGAATTCTTAGCCCACATATCTCTGTAACGAGCTGTATCGCTCTGCAGCTCAAAATATTTTTAAACAAGAAAAAGCATGGATTGACGAGAGGATAATGAGAGAGAGAGATCTAAGGTGGCGTTTACTTTGTTTAGTCGTTGCTATGACCGCAATGTGATGTGGTTTTATTTCAATATTTACAATCTTTTTTATTACATAACTTTTGACTTGTAGGTCCTAGAAACCTCAAAGTCGGTCTGGTATCATATCATATTGCGTTCTCTTTGCATGGCAAATTCACAACTTTTTACAGAGAACAAACTCGCCCCTGCGGCGATTGACCCCTAACTAGTAAGGTAGCTAACATTGCTTTCAACCATAAGGGCATAAAATAAATGCTGCTAATTTATACTGTCCAGATGTAATTTATGCCTCAATATACATTTACCTTAAAATGTCAACAAACTACTAATATAGGACCCTAATAGAATTGAAAAGTGGAAAACAGCTGACTATAAATGTTGGTCACCACGTTTACATACAACATACCAAAATATGTTGCAATAAAACTGCTTTCAGTTTTACACTAAATAAGTCAAATGTACTGTTAAAAGTCATCTACGAATTATTTTGCCACCTAAACTTGTCGGTGTGTGTTTTAACCTAATTATTTAGTGCCGCAATTAAGTGAACCGTGAAGGACCTTCCACGTGCTGTAAACATTTAAAGAGGAAATCGAGTCTTCGTGGCACTTTCAAAGATTTTAACACAATTATAATAATATAAAAAAGCTTAAAGAGAGTGCCAAAAATGGTAATATTAAGGAACCTTAAATGTGCCTGGTCGTTGTGCACAAGCATATTTCGCGCGCTGCACGCTAGGGTCACAGCACACCTGGGCCGAAACCTGCGCACACTTCCTGTTCAAACGTCACTACCTGCTAGATTGTTTTCGAAACTGCGTCGTCAATGAAACAAAACTTCCCGCAGGAATATCTCGTGGACTCCTTAAGGGATGTTGTATAACCTCGACGACAAGGCGGTCTTTCGTTAGGGTTCTCTGACCAGCTCAAGTAATTTCCCTTCCTGATAGCGTCTAAGTTCTTTGTTTTATTGCTAACTTCCGGAAAAGCCGCTCAGGTAAGGCGAGTTTCGGTCTTTGCTGAGAAGGCAAGCGATATATTTCCGCTTTTTTCATTTTTTGACCTCATTTGTTTGAAAAAAATATCATTAATTGCGTAGTTTTTCGGTTGGATTGAGAGTAACTTGATTTGGGTTTTATGACCAATGTGAAGTTTCAGTCAGCGCCTTGACACGATACACGTCACGCATTATTAAGCTCACTCAGTCGCGTGCTGCATCTTTAACGAAATATAAATAACATGACCTCAAAGCCCGACAATGCTTATTTTAGACATTTACGTTTCATTTTGTTTCAATAAACTTTATCCTGCTGACACGCGGACAGACAGGTTTTCTGAGATGACTGCTAAATGATTTATAGTGCTGTACTCCGGTGTCAGGTCGAAAGCTTGCAGAATTGTGGCCCATCTCATCCCCCACACTTAATGTTACACCTGTCATCTAAGACATTTGTTAAAATGTCTTAAAAAGAACCTTACATGTACTGTTTTGTCATATTATTGGGAATCTAGTGATGGCTGGCAGGCCACTTATTTCACCATGTGCACAGACACTAAAAAGTTCTGAAAAGTTAAACAACTAAAAACTAAAAAGTTCTAACGAAAAAGTTAGAACACTAAAAAGTTCAATCTAAGAACAATGTCTAACAAGTTTAACAATGTTTGTATTTTATTGTAGTCTACAGTACAATACAGTGTGTTCTACAAACCAGATCGGTTTGGGTGGTGAAATAAACACTAAGATTGGGGGAAGGCAGTGATAATGTTCTCCAGTGCATAATAATGATGACGGCATCCCTGTCTCTCCTTTACTCTTACCAATATGCCCTTGTTCATAACAAATGCCTAGTAACTGCTTGAATTATAATTACAGATGCAGTATAAATCATTATGGAGCTGCTTATAAATGTATACGTTTGTGGTGCAGTGAGTGATTGTCTTTGTCTGCCACTCTCATTTACTTTGATTTACAATGTTCTCTATAGGTGGTGGACATCAGCTTTGTTGAGTTATTATGCTGTGCCTCCTTCCTTCAAAACTGGAAGCTTATTGACATGGACTGTTGCTCAGTGTGTGGACAATATGCATTGTTCCTGCCAGTTCCTTTATTCTATATATTTTTTTACCATCAGTCATATAAGAGACTTTTGTAGAGAGATAGGGATTATGGTATGATCTGTTAGACTACATTCTGGATTTGGTACAGCTTTGATATGGATGTCTAGTCAAACTCCTATTTAGCTGGTGAAAAAACACAAGTATACCAGAATAGCCAGCATTGGGTTAATTGTATATGGATAATTAAATGTTATATTAAATGGTGTTTATATGATATGGCTTTTAACCACATACTGTACACTGGCTAAAGGGAATATATCAAACATGATGTCTGATTATTTTATTTGTGCACTCCTAGATATGTGGAAAAATCATACCGCTACCACCCTGTCTTTTAAAGTTATACATTGTTCATGCTTTTCTGTGCTCAGATCAATGTGCAATTAGGTTTTCACGTTTCCAGTACCAATATTCATGTACACACTTATTGATTCAGCATTGTTGACTTGCTGGGTTCAGGGGTTAAATAGTGGTCATGATCGAGAGCCAAAGTATTATAAAACTGTAGCTAATAAAGCGCATACACGGAAGCCTAGTCTATATTTTTCCAATTGCTTTTATGTGTGGTCTATGGATAACTCATTAGATGTTTATTACTAGAAATAAAAGACCAACCCTTATTATGCATGAATGCATTTGCTGTCTAATAAAGTTAGCACGATATCTGAGAAAACATAAATACCTGGTGTTTATAACACATATTTTACACTTGATGGTGCATCTCAGATGTTCGAGAGGAAAGTATTCACAGCTCTTTGGGGAGCATTAACATATTTGCCAAAATTTGGTAGCTTAGTGGTTAAGGTGTTGAATTTTAAATCGTGGGAACAATAAGGACATTTTTGGTGAGAACTGTACTCTCAAACAAATGAATGAAAGGTAACAGGGGTATACACGAATGCAGCAAGTCTCTTCCTCTTTGTCTTAGAAATTAGGAGATTCTAGTTGTTCATCCTTAGTCCTCTCCTTCATGTGGAACAAATTTAACTCATTTACTTTCTTAGATTCCTGCATTTGGAGTTCATTCTTCAGTTCCGACCACAAGTTTTCAATAGCCATTTAAAATCTTTAGAAATTTTGGTCTGACCCCATTTTGTTTAAAGGTTTATCTATGGTAAAATCTGAACTAGCTGCACGAGGAAATCAGGTTTTAGAGTAAAATCAACTTGTGCTTAAGAGTCAGAATCAGATTTATTGCCAAGAACAATAGATTTACAAATATAAGGAATCCCTTAAATACCCTCAAAAAATCCCACTAAACAGCCCCAAGGCATCAATTATTTTTCTTGGATACAGTCCCAGAATATTAAACGTAATGATTTGTAAAAAAGTAAGTTGGATCTGATCACAACACTCATTTTTATATTATTGTAAAAGCTACACAATATATTAAAACCTTGTAAAATGTAGCTTTGTTAGACACTTTTGCCTTTCTTAATAGTTTCAATTAATAAAGTCGAAAGTGTCTAACAAAGCTACATTTTACAAGGTTTTAATATATTGTGTAGTTTGTTAAACATACACTATCTCACAAAAGTGAGTACACCCCTCACATTTTTGTTAATATTTTATCTTTTCTTCTAACAACACAGCCATTAATGTCTAAACCGCTGGCAATAAAAGTGAGTACACCCCTAAGTGAAAATGTCCAAAATTGGCCCAATTATCCATTTTCCCTCCCCGGTGTCATGTGACTCGTTACTGTTAAAAAGTCTCGGGTGTGAATGTAGAGCAGGTGTGTTAAATTTGGTGATAGCTCTGACTCTCTCATACTGGTCACTGGAAGTTCAACGTGGCACCTCATGCCAAAGAACTTTCAGGGGAAAAAAGAATTGTTGTTCTACATAAAGATGGCCTAGTCTATAAGAAGATTGCCAAGACCCTGAAACTGAGCTGCAGCACGTTGGCCAAGACCAAACGGCGGTTTTACAGGACAGGTTCCACTCAGAACGAACCTCATCATGGTCGACCAAAGAAGTTGTGTGAACGTGCTCACCGTCATATCCAGAGGTTGTCTTTGGGAAATAGAAGTTTGAGTGCTGCCAGCATTGCTGCAGAGGTTGAAGGGGTGGGTCTCACGGTGGATGTACTGTGACATACTGAAGTAGAGCATTATCCCCTCTTTTCGGAGACTGGACCTAACCTACCTCTAAGATGACCACTGCCTTGTTAAAGAAGCTGATAGTAAAGGTGACTGACCAAGCATGTCTCCAGACCCTAAACCCCTCCTAAACCCTATTGAGCATCTGTGGCGCATCCCCAAACTAAATGTGGAGGAGCGCAAGGTCTCCTAACATCCACCAGCTCCGTGATGTCGTCATGGAGGAGAGAAAGAGGATTCCAGTGGCAACCTGTGAAACTCCATGGCTAAGAGGGTTAATGCAGTGTTGGAAAATAATGGTGGCCACACAAAATATTGACACTTTGGGCCCAATTTGGACATTTTGTACTTCGGGGTGTACTTACTTTTGTTACCAGCGCTTTAGACATTAATGGCTGTGTGTTGAGCTATTTTGAGGGGACAGCAAATTATCAGTTTTATAGAAGCTGTACACTCACTACTTTACATTGTAGCAAAGTGTCATTTCTTCAGTGTTGTTACATGAAAAATTTTAATGAATAAAAATGTGAGGGATGTACTCACTCTTCTGATATACTGTGTATACTTGTGCTGAATACGATACAGACATGCCTGACCATTACCCCATATGGGTGTATTTCCAAAATTGTTGAAGTGCACACTGGAACTAAGAGGGCCAAACCTCATTTAGCACGACCGTGTCCTTTGCACAATGTATCGTCCATGAAGAAGTCATTACAGTTGGTGTTGAAGTACTGTCTTGCAGAGTCCTGACCACAACACCAATAAACACCTTTGGCACAAATTGGAATGACTTCACCCAAAATAAGTACCTGATCTTTCTAATGCTCTTGTGGCTGAATGAGCACGCATCCCCACACCCACGCTCCTGAATCTAGAATCTTTTCACACTGATGGTGAAGCTAAAGTGGAAATTCAGGAATTCAGCTATCAGGAATGTGCTTGATGTACCTTGTACTACTATACAGGGTAAATGTAGTTAATAGGCAAATGTGTGGGAAGAACTAGAATCTAGCTGGAGCTAATTGGTGCTCTCTGGTCTTTGCTCATAAAGCCTTTTGGCTTAGCTGATATCTGTAATTATTTGGTTTGCCTAAAAGGTCATAAGGTGACCTATATTAGAAATAATTCCAGACTGTACTGGTGGTGGTTAAGCTTTCTGATCACTATAGATATTGCTTATGAGAAAATTACACCTGTATTCTAACACAAGGGCTTTTAGATAACTTGTGTGCTACGTTGTTAGAGTAAAGCTAGATTTGCCATTAAGTAACTGTTTTTTGGACACTGACCTCTGGCAAAAATAGTGTTTCATAGTTTTCACTACACTTGTGCTGCTGTAGAAGCCTTTAAATGCACACTGAAATCCAACAACCTGTATCATCAGCCTGTCTACCTGCATGTGTGTATTTATTTATATGATTTCTTTTGTTTGGTTTTATAAATAAAGCTGTGACATTTCAGCTAAATTTACCAATTTTCAAGTGAAAGGGCACAGTCTCATTTGGACTGGCGACGTGATGCCTGTAAGGAAATACGTGCATACAAATTCCGTTTAATGCAGAGGTGACGAGGCTTGCGCCTAAAAGTAATGCTTGTACATTGGCCAGTCAGTTGATCCTCCACCACTGCCTTATGGAATGCACTCCCTACTCTTGTCTGATATCATGAACTCACCCTTTTCCAGCCCCCATATGCGCGCGCACACGCACATGCACAAAACCCCCTCCTGTCTGTATGACTGGACACTAAACACCATTCTCTACTCTGCTTCAGTCTAGTGAGTCTCACGGTTCTCTCTGGCTGCGTGGTTTTTGTGTACGTACAGGTTTTAGTTTCCCTCTGGCTTAAGGCAGTCACCCTAGTGGAATTTCAATCCCGCTTTTTGCATGGAGTGAGTTCAAGGAGTCTGACACCATTAGCTGTGCGGTGGGTAAAAAAACACTGATTTAAATGCATAGAGAAAATGATTTGTTTACAGTAGAGTACATAGAGGCGGCTACATTTTGTTGGTTATGTCAATGTTTTTCTACATTTGGTGGTACTTGGCACTGTAATGTTATTTCTTGTGTGAAATTATAACCATCGAAATCTTCCAAATCAACTGTGGCATTCAATCATGCTGTGATTTCTGAGGAAACTTGTTTGGAGGATACCGCTGCCCCTCTTTCTCTGCATATTGTTGCTGTTAAGTGGATTTGTGTCATTTCCTGTTCAGCCAGACAGGAGCCAAAAATAATTCAACTAGCCACACTTTTTCTTTGTTCTCTTTTCCCCAGAAATGTAAGCTGAGGAGACAAAGAAGGCGGATGTCTTTTGCTGCTCTGGACTGAACGCTCATCTCCAAAGATTTCGCGGAAGACAAGGTTTAGAGATAGTGGAGATTTGAGGACTTGAGAGTGAGTAAGAGCTCACTGGACCATGGCCGAGCAGAAAACACTGGCATCACCGAATAGTTTGACCTGGTTGCGTGTGTGCAAAGAGTGTGGGCAGTGCCACGAAAGCCAAGACAGTCACGTTTATGAGTACCAGGATGAAGTGGATGATGAGTTAATTTGTCACATATGTCTCCAGCCACTGCTTCAGCCTGTAGACACGCCTTGTGGACACACATACTGCCTGCAGTGCCTAAGCAGCTTCTTGCGTGAACAGGACTTCTGCCCTGTTGACCGACAGCGATTGGCATTGCAACAGTGCCGTACCGCCAGCCTGCTGGTGCGCAACCTGCTTGATAAACTCACCGTGATGTGCCCTTTCAACAATGAGTGCCAGCAGAGAATGCCACGCTGTGAACTACAGCCTCATCTACACAACAGGTCAGTGTATGAAGCACACCGTGCAAATATCTGTGGGGTACATGTATTTGTCAATACTTATACGTAGTATGTACTACAAATTCATTCATCATCTCCATTCATCCGCTATTATGAATGGCATTTATTACCAAGAGTGGGTTTTGTTAAGTCTCACGGGACTTTAATAGGTTGCTTTAATTTCCTTTTCAACGTGTTCCAACAGTTTGTGTCCATTTATTTGTCATTCCATCTACCTGAATGGTAGCCAAAGGTAAAATCAAGACCGTGGTCAGGGTTGTGGTCTATCAGACGCCTATCCCTGGAACCCTGGGTGTTATTTGTAAATATACCCTGGGAACTGCTGCTAATGCTAGTTCCTAGTGTAGCCGAACACAATTAGATGTAAACATGCGTTGTTCTTTATGACATAAATACAGTACATACACTTCTGGTCAAAAGTTTTAGAAAGAAAGCCATTGCTAAGATGGCAAAATAAGAAAAAGAGGCTTGCCTGGGCCATGAAGCAC
>JAOUQX010000030.1:14852348-14865135 GCA_028566295.1 Liobagrus marginatus
ATATGGCCCGAGCTCCGGCTCGTATCTCAAAAAACTCGTACGTTAGGCTGCTCGTATCTCGAGGTTCCACTGTATAACCGTGTTGTCTTTGGTGCCATTACGTAATCACTTTTTTTGCTTGTGTGTTCGCGTGTGAGCAGGCAAATGATGTGAGCCTTGCCTCTGTCCCTCATGCACAAGCCGTTGCTCTGTTGCGGAAGCCATGTTCTGTTCTCCGGCTGACTGTTATGCAAGAGAAGGGCTTCAAGCCAAAGCCCGAGAACCACATTCAGCCTTCGACCTCTACAATGGTTCCACCTACACACAATCAGGGCACAGTGATCCAAGTGGCGCTGGTAAAACGTGAACGCTCCGAGCCCCTTGGCATCAAGCTTATCCGAAAGTCAGATGAACCAGGTGTCTTCATCCTTGACCTGTTGCCAGGAGGCCTGGCTGACAAAGATGGCAAACTGCGCAACAATGACAAAGTGCTGGCCATCAATGGGCAGGACTTGAAACATGGTACACCGGAGAGTGCTGCTCAGATAATCCAGGTAATGGGAAAATTACAGCTTTTTAAAGTACCAAATGCTCTACCAATTTTAGTGTGTTAAATGTGGTGGAGTAGGAGATTAATGAGAGGCTAACAACAGTTTTTGAAAGCAAAAGACCTGCCCTACCTTTCCAAAGCCACGCTTCCTCCAAAAACATGAATGCGCTCAGGCATGTGTTACCAGGTTCGAGATTTTCCTGCATAATTGGACTATTTTGAAAATGCACTCGCAGGGGAAAATATATTTTTTGCGGATTGTGGTGGTTTTTTTTTTTTTTTGGGTACTTTCATAGTGTGTTGTGGCCACCAAAATGTTTCTTTGTCGCCAAATGAAAATATAATCTTTTCTTAAACATCCGTTGATCCCGGTAATGTCTGCCAACCCAAAGACTGCTGCACCTAAGCGAGTAAACGCATGAACAGGAAGAGCTGTCTGCTTGAATAAAGTCCGCAGTGGTAGATGTTCACATGGAGGTAGGACAGCCGATTGTAATATTCGGACCAAACGTTTTAATTGGACGAAGGTTTTTTGGTCCTACGCCTTCCACAGACAATATAAATACATTTAAACCACTTAACTTGGTGTGTTATTAAGATGTGAAGAGACTTTCAACCAGCATAACAAAAATTGGTTTTGAATAAAATCATCTCAAAATCTCCAACACTTCCTTTAACTGCTTCCAACAAACATAAGTAAACAACTCAATAAATAAATGAAGTAGCCTTATTATAGCAGAACGCACCATGACCAGGGGTGAATATATGTGTACTAAAATATGAATCTTATTGTTGATTACTTAAAAATGTATGCTAATAACAGTACTAGCTATATTGTTAAAAAGGAGTCACATTTCAAATAGTGTATTAATATGAGAAAACCCATCAGAACTTGACGGAACAATGTGTGTTTTCACTTTAAGTAAAATGACCGTTTATTTGATTGTTGTGTGCGACCAGGCAAGTGAAGTACGAGTAAATTTTGTGGTGATGAGGCTGCCAGAGGCCACTGAAGAGGGAAGTGAGCTGCAGAGCAGAGGAGCCAGGAAAGGTGCTGAAAGTCAGTATTTCAGAAGGTTCTCCACATTCCTAAAGGTAAATTTCATTGTGTTTGTGTGTAATAATGCTATGATCCCAATTACCTGATAATACGGTAGCTTTTAGCTCCTTTTTTTTTAACAGTAGAATCAAACATGTATGCAAGAAATTATACTGGTGTGTTTTTTAAGATTATTATTATTATTTCAATGATATAATTTAATCTGGGGTAAAAACAAAAAAACACTGCACATTGCTGGAACTAGTACCGTACCTTAGCCATCTTCTGGTATATTAAAACTGATGAGCTCTTAGGAAGTATAAAAAATAATCACTTCCAGATATGAGCTTGTTGGGTTTGCTTAACATGTAAAGCTACAATACTACAAGCTACACTATTGATATTGTAGTATCTGCCTAGTCAAACATTGTCTTTGGTAATGTTTAATAATATAAGGTTGGAGTCGATTGTAAGCTGAACTCTAATCAGGTCCATTGCAGATCAGTGTGAGAGACTATCATTTCTGAACTCTGAACTTCTTAAAATCGGAATAATCCTAAAGCAGTTAATACATTTTTGCATTTATTTCTGTTCCTTTTTTACGTTGGGTTTCATTTATATCTCTTAAATTAAGTTTCACATGTATCGGTTTATGTGCCAAATGGATAAAAGAGTATTTCACAGCTTGTCACAATAAATTTTCACACTGGTAGACTGCTTTATACCGTAGCATTTAGCCACCGAGCTGTGCCCCCATGTGCGTGGATTTTCATTCAGCCCTGCAGCAAAACAGAGGCTGTTTTTCCAGCTTGATGCTAAGAATTCCAGTGCTGGTCATGTGGTCTGGTCAGCTTATACAGTGTGCTACCATGTGTGTATCTTTTTCATCTCCCTCCATTAAAGCCCTCTTCACACTGCTTTCTGTCACACCTTGCTTCCGTGTCACTTCCTCACTGGCTTTGGAGGTGAAAGGAAGGAGCAGCAGATGCAGGCTGGTGAGGGTGAGATTAAAGCAAACAGTCTGTATCTTTGGGCCTTGCTGGTGATCAAAAGGCCTAGGGTGCTGCTTTCTCTCTCTCTTTCTGCTGGTTAGTTTGTGGCTAGGGATCAAAGCTGGTGACAGTTAGCTTTTGCCTGTGGAGTTGAAGACTTTACGCTTGTTGGGAGGGAGGGACCCCTGCTGTGTAGGAAAAGGCCCCTACAACCCCTTTGGAGTTCCCCAGACATTGGGAGAAGATAGTAGAAGCCGTGGCTTTCGCCACTAGTCATGAGTTATGATGGCTGTGTGTCAGGCCCTTCACATTATCACTTGTCTCCATTTCTAGCAGTTTCTAGAACAGTGAAGTGTGTGTTTTTACAAATGTTTTCACCACAGGACTCAGACACGTCTCTTGAGTTTCACTTTTTTTAAATCGAATACGCTCTAAAGACAGCACTGATTTTATCATTAACTGCAGGATGGGGGTTGGGCTGTTGGTTGAAAGTTGAAAGTGTAATGGAATGTAATTAAAATCCATTTTCTCTGAGCGTCCACAAAGAGCATAAATACAACTGCATGCGTATTTGTGTGTTAGGACCCTCCTGGTGGATTCTACAGTCAGGAAAAGACCGTGAGTGTGAAGAAGGAGCCACGACATTCACTAGGTATCACAATCGCTGGAGGGAGAGATGGCCGCAGTTGTTTGCCTGTGTACATTACCAGCGTGCAGCCAGTGGGCTGCCTGCACAGAGATGGTACAATCAAACAAGGTTTGGCATTTTGCTGCTACGTGCTAAACGTGCTAATGAACATGTCTGTAGCCAACTATGCATGTTATTAGGCAAAGACACAGTGGTTAACTAAAATAAATATTTTTACAGGGACATAGCTTAATAAAGAGTGACTCCATCAACGGATTAAAAACAAACATAATGAAAGACCATTGTTATTAATTTAAAACGTAAAACTGTTTAAATAAATATTAGACCTTAAGAACAAAACTGTTCAAGGCCACTAAAGTACACAAGGCACGTTTACTACCTTAAAGTGTAATGGTAATATTAAAGACACCTGATTATATATGTAATACATGTTAACCAGGAAAATGTTGGCAAGTATGCATGCGTGTGTTTGCCTACATCAGATTACAAGCACACACTGTAATACTGATAACTGTATAAATGTGTGTTGGCTGATGTTTGTTCAGGTGATGTGTTGCTGAGCGTCAATGCCATTGATTTGACCAAGCTGACTTACAATGAAGCCGTGTCTGTGCTGAAGACACAAGCAGCCCAGAGCTCTGTGACACTATGCGTCATCCGCACCATTGCAGAGGAAGAAGAGCGGGATGCAGAGGCGCCACATCAAGAGGAAATGGACACAATGGAAAACCCCAAAGAGGACGACGTCCACTGGTCCCCTCTGTGGACGCACTGGCTGGGCCTACCCAGGTGAGGAATGGATATTATACAGTATGCCTTTATAGGATTTCTGGCAACCAGGTCTTTTAAAATGCCTCCCATAATGTTAATTATTCCATAGGTCCCATAATTGTGATCTGCTGCTACTACTGCTGTGCAATACAATGCTATAATGTAGTGCCTTCCTTTCCGTGTGCTGTTTAAAAACAATTTATTGTCCTTGCTGTATCCGGTCATATAAACATGTTCATTCTAGTGAGGCATGCTTTCTTGTATTCACAAGCTACATGCACTGGTGCCGTGACATAGTGCTGTTAAAAACCAATAACGAGAGCTGGGGCTTCAGCATTGTGGGAGGATATGAAGAAAGTCGAGGTCAACAGCCATTCTTTATTAAAACCATCGTGCCTGGAACTCCTGCCCACTTTGATGGTCGACTCAAGTAAGGTTTTTTTTTTTTTTGCAATGTATAATGCAATATACTTTTATGCATTAATAATTCTAATGTTCATTTCAATATCATTTCTGTGCCATGTTGAATTTATTAATACTGCTTGCTGAAGTTGCTCGTGGTAGTTAAATGGCAAAAAACGTATTCCTGATTGTCACGTTTTGGAACTCACCGCTACTCTGTGTGGGCAGTAGAAAATAAAAAATACGTATATAGGAATCCATTTATTTTAAGTAAAAGGTTAAGAATTTTTCTAGAAATGTTTCAAATTGCGACATGTAATGGTGTTTTTTTTTCTCTGCACTTTGCTTCAGGTGTGGGGATGAAATTGTGGCTGTGAACGGAGCTACTACAGTGGGTATGAACAATTCATCCTTGATTCCTATGTTGAAGCTCCAAAGGAATACAGTCACATTGACTGTAGTGTCCTGGCCTGGCAGCCTCGTATAACATCTGTCTCCGAAGTGACCTGAAACTTTTTGGATCATCCCTGGAAAGTTACTGACTGGTTTTAAAGTTAAATAAAAGGAATACCTGGAGACGTTTATTTCTCCTTCCTTGTGAAAGTCTGCTTGTTGGAGAGATGATACCCAAGTACAATTCTCTGAAGCACATGGAATCTGTAAACTCTTTCTGCGTCATCAGTTTCTAATTCAAGACAAACAATGGTCTTAATGAACATTTCTTTTTTGTAAGTAACCTTTTAAGTAAAACAACGTTTACGTTATGTTGTGATTGGAAACATGCACCTATGCTGTAGTATGATCTGACAGGGTGACTTAATTAGCCAATGCAAAGATACACTCTAGATCAGCTTGGTGATTTGTGTTAAATTAATAAATACTGATGCAGGGTATGAATAGTTTTCTGACCCTCTATTTTCTACTGCCTAAAATACTACACAAAATGGGACCATATCAAAACATTGTTACAATTACAATTTTAAGCCTGCAGTTAAATAATCTGCATTATTTTTTTACTGTTCTTAAGCATTTCTGTGCATTATCTCGCCTTTCTGGTGTCTGGCGCTTGCAAACATGTCTGTCAATCTTTGTAAGTCATGGATATTTTGATTTGAGTTGCTTATGTATATAAACAAATTGCCTTAATTGTTAGGATATTAAAAATGGCATTTTATTTTCATTTGTTCTATTTTTTTCTTTTAAATCCGGATGCAGGCTGTTTTCTGCTTTCTTTGCAGTGATTCAAAAGAAGGGCTATTTCTAAAGCTATATACAATAAAGGACTAAAGGATTTATTTTATGATTTTCTTCTAGACGTCTAGTAATTTTACTTTAGTAGACATAGAAAAGGAGACTTCTAAATGCCCCCTTTCTTCAGTCTCAAGTTGATATTTATGCATAACGACAATTATTTGTTTAGAAATCCTTTTAATAGTCAGATTACTTTTTGGTGATATCTGTGTCACACAAGTGTTTAAGTGACAGGTCTTATATCCTTAGCACTAGATACTATGCAAAATACAAACTCATTACATGAGTTTACATTACAAGAATGTAATGTAAACAGAACAGGTCATATCTTGTTTAAAAATAAATAAATAACAATTGCCAGGTGAGAATAAAACCTCTGGTTCTCTAGCTGCAGGTCACACAAGATACTGATAGATGGTGAAGTTAATAAAACGTTTACGTGAAATACTAAAAAAAAGTTTGTGTAGTATATCTTCATTTAAAATGTGTAGGTTTAGGTTTAAAAAATGCTATCTGTACCGTGAGTTGTAGGATGAAAACAGTATCTTTGAAAGAAAAGAGTAAAACTGATTCATCAGATATGCGTTACAGGTCTGCTACAATAACGTTGTCCTGGATATGACTCCGCCTGCCCTCTACAGGCTGCACATACTGCAATTTAAGAGTTAAAGTTGCTTTGAATTACAAATCTATCCTGCATTTCTAAAATGCACTAATGAGGTGACAAAGTAGCGTGTGTAAACTTGCAGCTGCAAGAACATATCCTTGGCTGAGCTTGTTTTTAAAACTCAGATCACTTTATAATCCTCATTTAAATGTGTGTATATATTAAACAGCATTTTTTCATTTTACAGCTTCACAAGCTTCATTGACTGCTACAATAATAAGTGCATCATTGTAATTAAACAATGAGGAAACGAAGCAGTTTTTACTTAATAATCGTGATCAGCATTCTTATTTCTTTTTTCCTGTGCCAAATTTAGAAAGTCAAACATATCAGTGGCTGGTTTACAGTATTAATTTTTCCGGTGCGTCATGGACAGCAAGAAATAACCCAAAATAAAAAAAACGATTATTATTACTAAAGAAATCCATATGGAGCCAGTGATTATCGACCGAAATGACACGGCAAAAATGACAATTGTAAAAGCTGCAATAATCAACAATTTATTTATGCTTTCCACAGAAATAGAAACATTTACAGACACTTTGTAACGGACGCTGAGGCGTTCTGTTGAACCCAGCGATTTGTCTGGCCAATTAATTAGGCAAAGTTTAGTTGTCTTAGTACAGCTCTTTCCAAACATTCTGCCCAATTTGAGAGGCACTCTTCTCCAACAGACTGACATGTTAGAAAAATCAAGGCAAGCTTAACAAGAGAGAATCAGGATACACGTGAGAACAAGCCGCATGAAAGTCCACATTTCTGCATCTGTATAACAGCATAGGGACCGGAGAAATGAAAGACTATAAAATCAATACAAGGTGAAAATAACTGGGAAATGAATGGCATTTCAGTCTTCGTAAAATTTGTTTAGCAAAATCATCTTTAATAATCTAATCGAAACTTTTCAGTAAACACACACAAAAAAACAACAACTGAGGAACAATCAACTAAGAGCCTGATGTCCACATGTGCAATTTTCAGCCCTAACGTTTGACTGGCATGTTGTATATACATTTATGGCTTACTAGGTAAACAGGTCCATATAGACCGGAAAGTTAGAGGTGCAATTCATAAACAACCCTATAATAGATTGCCAAAAAAAATCTATAATTGCCAGACAAAGTACATTATGTAAACATGAAATACTAGGCTGTACATTTTTAACAAAATGATATTCAATGGCATGTTTCTTTAACTTTCCTGTTTTGAGAATAATTGCCCAAAGGCAGACAGAAAACAAACATGCTGACAAACCCTTTAGTTACTTCCCGAACTACTCCACCAGCGCAGAAGAACCCTGAACATTTGAAAATACATCAGAAAATGTGCCAGACTTGCTCTAAAGCAAAGTGGTGTCTGACTATAGCTATAAAAGTACATGTTGCTGTGTATAATTCTGCATCCCATACATACACCTTCAGAACTCCTTTGACCATATTATAAGGCAAATACACTTCTTAAGGTGACAACAATATTACTGATTAATTATTATTATTATTTAAATTATTTTTAATTAAAATGATATTGATAGTATGGATAGCTATGGGGTAAATGCACTTTTAAACAGGGAGGTTTATTATTTTATGTAACAAAAACTTCAGAGTGCATCACAGGCGCATTTCTACTATTTGGAAATGTGCAAAATCTGCTCTAAAGCAAAGTGACAGTGTTGCGAACTCTACTGTACAAGGTACTGGGAGGAAAACATGGGTCACGCAGTGACACTTGTGAAGACCCTCAATTCAAATTTATATACAAGGCACTAAATAAGGAGCGGAGCGATAGCCATTCATCAGCATCCCTCTGCAGTGCTCTTAGTCCGGTCGGAATATAGGATATTTGGGTAAGAATTCTATAAGAATCACCTGGAGGAGGAAAAGAAATATTAATCTATAGAGGACAATAAAAATTTGGACTAATGAGTTTTTTTTAAAGATGTACAAACGTCATTTGGGCATTCTTTATTAAAAGGGATACAAACTATTTTATCTGGAAATAATACATTAACACTTACACAAATTATCTTAATGGAAAGCAGTTTTCAATCGTGTAATAGCTTTTTTGCTTTTGTAGGTTTCGATATAAGGGGACTTACCCAATCAATATAAATCAGAAAGCTTTAAATTGTATAACTGATGGAGGCTACTGCAATTTTTTTTATACAAATTACACAAGTGTATTAAGTTTAAGCGTTATTAAGGTTCATAATCTAGGACAGAAGTAATGACACTATAAAAGAAGGAAGTGTTTGTCTGGGACTGTGGTAGCAAGAGTGATGTAATGGCTGAGCTGCATTGCTGGATGATTTAGCACACACCTTTTCACCATTTAGTGGTCATTTGGTAAGTTCCAGCTTGGTGTGTACTTTGCCTTTTATGAGATTTTGTGGCTGTAACTAAAGGTGAATTAGTTGATTTATTAGGTAATTTATGTGTGACATTTGCTAAGAAACATTTACACAAGAGAATGAAGAAAATTAATGTACTGAAGCTTTAGTCCATCTGGCAAAAATGTTTTGTATAACCAATGTAATAAAAAAATTAACACAATTCATTAACTACATGACCATCTATTCAATTCCTTCTACCATTGGTCACTAATTAACATATACATAAACATTAACATCTTCAACTGTTAAGTACTTACATATTCCATCATGTTGTTACTCTCACATTTTCTTCTGCTGAGTTTCCAGTGCAGTCCCAGCTGATGAGAGTTATAAAACACTGCAGTTAGTAAATGTTATAGGAATTCCCAGTCCACGCAAACAGGTTTTACACGTGTGGGTTCACTTGGGTCAAACAGCACTTAGTGTTCTGAGGAGTTTCCTCACTATACTGGCTGCAGTGTGTGTCAGCCTCTGGCATGAGACACAAGCCATTTTTTTTTTTACTGCTGACCTCTGCAGTCTGGTCAGCCTCTGCAATCTATCAATAGCCCAGCCAAAAATAGCTGCAAAGGGCATGGGCATTTTCAGTTTAGCAGCTAGATTTACAACCATTAACAACAGCTAAACGCTTCACCTACTGATGCACTGAAAGCAACTGCATCAACTGTACACTTTTATTGGTTTTAGTAATACGAAGGTCAATTTGCCTACAGAGTGAACTTACCTTGTGATATAACCGGTTGTTTTCCCATTCTAACAATTTCTGAATGGATCTTCGTGTCTGTACACAGAGAAACGTACGGGTTAAAAGCGCCTGCAATAACCCTCTTAAAACCTTTAAGCAGGTGCTTAGCAAATACCAATAAACACCAGAATTAAGACTTTAGAGGCATTTATGGACTAAGGCCCCTATTTAACAGCTCATAAGCTGTATGTTATGGTCAATAACCTGCTCTGGATTCTTAACTTTCTCAAAACACCCTTGATCAGTTGGCTTGGCCTTCAATTACACACCTTGTTATTTTGGCTTTAGCACCAAAGATACTATTATTAGACTTCTACGTGCATTACAACCAGACTTGGCTTAATTACGGATAGACCAGTAAAAACAGGGAAGAGGGTCTCACCTTCTTGTTGAGACATATGACAGGCCACAGACTGCAGCCAACAGTACAGCAACAGCACAAGCACCCGCACAGTAGCCATTTAATGTTGACTGGTAGGTTCTTCTTCAGGCAAGCGTTCACCCGGGTGATGCTCGTCTTGAACTCCTCTGGAGCGACCTGAAAATAAGGAGAGAAATAAAATATTGGTCAAGAAGAAACACAGGTTATAATAATTTAGATAACCAAAAGGCTGCCTTTTACTTATGCGCCAACTGCGCAGAGAAGAAAACCGTGCTAAAGACACATATACAGAATATCCATATACAGGGGAAAAAAAACACACAACATGTGCACATATACAGAATCCAACAATGGCAATCATATGGCTTCAATTCACCACAAATTACAAAACTAAAAGACCTAAATTAAGTCTTCAGCAGATGCTTTCTTTAAAGAGCAGATGAGATTTCATCTCATCAAAAAAAAAAAAAAAAAAAGAGATAAGCCAACAGCCTGTGGCTGTACCGTCCAAACAACATGAATGGCTGCTCATTCCTGACTGGGTATGTACACCATAAAACCAGGGTCGTAATCTTTTATGACAGGATGCAAAGGTCTCTTTGCAAACAGTGAAAGAGCTCGGAATAAAGCCCCACAGGCCTGATCTGGACCCTTCAGTCATCATAATCCTGACCTCATCCATCACACGTCACCCTAGGTCACAATACTGGAGATACATTTTATTGCCCGGCACTTCCCTCAGCCTGCTCTTCCCCCTGCAACCCTTTTTGTTTCCGCATCCGACCCAGGAAGCTTTTCTTTCTTGTGCACGGCACAGTCTTTATTTCATTATTTTGTCACCTGGAGCTGTGTCTTCCCAACACTGGGATCCCAGGCTGCCAGGCTCTTAGACAGCTTACTCATTGACAGAGGTCCACTTTAGTGCATTCAGCTTGTGTTAGTTGCACTATGGTGCACTTAATGAAATACTCCAGTTTTGGACTCAAACCACAATTATTTTTTAAATGCTTCCTTAAATTAAACTGGTTTGGAGTGAATTATTCACTCACAAAGTTATTTATCTTATATATATATACACACGCACAAATGTATATATATACACACACACATACATATATATATCTATATCTATATATATCTATATATATCTATATATATCTATATATATATATATATATATATATGTCCACTTCAAACCATTTTAATTTTAGAGGGTGTGTGTATAGTTTAGGCCCCATTACCTTTCCTGTAAGAACAGATGGGAATTCTGTGTCAAATGTGTTGCTAAGTCCAAACCTACAAATACAGAAATTACATGTAAAGCAAGGTTCCTCGTGTTTTGACAACAAAGAAAAACTGTTTCAGGATGCAAAAATAATTAAATCAGGGCATAGGTCATTGTAAAGATAGTTAGTGAAGGACAATGATCAAACAATGCAGAAGAGCTATCATTTGTGACACACAAAATTGCGTGGGAGCTATATCACAAGGCAATATGTTGTTTGTATAGCTTGTTGCTTGGGGATATGTTAAATTAAACATGTTCTTGGCAACGCACATTATGCTTTAAAATATTATATAAGACAGATTATCTGTCTGCAGAAACACCACTTGGTTTTGGCCATCAACATCCGGGCTGAATCTCAAATGCCCACCTACATTGGAAATGGCATAATTTACATTTACATAGCTTTTGCAACATGTCTAACGTTACATTGTGCAAATGAGAAGTTCAGATGTGTAGCAATTGAATGCAGAACTGTTCGAATTTTTTATTAACCGTGTTGCCCAATTTGCATATACATACAAATAACGGAGGATAAAAGTTAAGCTTTTTTTAATCACGTGATACCACGATAAACAAATAATCTGCAGGCTACAGATGACAGTGCATGTGCTTCTAAAGCTAGCAATAAACGCGTGAACGTCTCAACAGACGCAAAGGGGTTCGGTCTTACAAAATCAGTGTCGCTGAAACAGAAAGGTGTGTCGGAGGGCTGTCCTGTGTGTATTTTAAGCCATACCTTCTAAAAGCAAGAAAAGAACGCACACACTGAACGCTAGCGCGAAGGCTAACCAGAGCAGAACTAACACGGCGGCTCAAAGTAAAGGCTCTACGGCGCTCGTTTGCTTACACAGTGATGTGGCCGGCCCCTCGCATTATCACAGGTTCGGGGCAGTATCTGGCGAGGTGCTCTTCACTCACTATTCGCTCGTCTTCTTCGTCTAACTCATAAATGGTATCAAAGTCCGCCATGTTGGGCAGTAAGACGCTCATGACGTTTCTGACACTGCGGCCATGACGTCGTAGCTACGTTGAGTGCGGCGCCGGTGAGAGGCGGAGCTTAAAGTATGCGTTTCAAAGGCGGGAAAGCCTGCCGTTCCAAACAGGCTGATTACACTGTATCATTCACCCTAAAACTGATTAAATGAATAGAAAGAGTATGTTCAAGGCTTAAAGCCTAGTTAAAATAATTCTAGAGATTTTTTTAAGTTATCCGTTCAATGTAAGCCTACTCTTATATGCGTCTGAAAGTGGAGTCCAGAATCGGCCAGAGACCCCCGTCAGAGCCTTTAGAAAGCCATTTCCTTTTGTTTCACTGTTTTAAAGTTTAGTGGACAAATTATTATAACTTATTATTGAAACTATAATTTATTCTAACTTTTTAAATCGCATGACAAATGGAAATGTGTTCAAAGTGGAGGTTTACAAATTAAACCTGTTTCTCCAGAAATGATAATAATACTGCACACACTTAAAACACTGAACTTGGTATAGAAATTAATGGATTGTGTTCATAAAATAAATATTTAAAAACACGAATAACTTATAAACCATTTAAAGGGATACCAAAAGGATCACGTAATTAATAGTCTATGAATAGTATCTTATTATCCTAAGGCATTTTGTAATTACTGTACACACTGTTAATAGTACTTATATGCAACCAACCCCCCCTACAATCCCCCC
>JAOUQX010000030.1:14880058-14890293 GCA_028566295.1 Liobagrus marginatus
TTTAAAATGAATACAAACTTTATTACAAATAAATATCAAAACATATGAAGAGAAATTAGTCTAAATATAATAAATAAATATAATAAATAAAATGTTTCATGGTTCCGTGAGCTCAATGTATGTCCACACCATGTTTTCCTAAAAGTTATCAAATAGCTGCTTTTGAGTTAGCTGTCATGACTGCATTTCAACACCATTCTTAATGACTACACTTAGCAAACCTGAGAAAATACAGCAGTTGAACAAATATTATCTTTAGAAGACATATAAATTCTCAGAGTGTGTTTGTGGCTAAGGAGGAAATTCCATAAGGGGCCCACAGTCTGACGGGCCTGTGACTCTCAGAGTTGTACCTGCCACGCAGTGTTTTTGTCCTCACCCTCAATGAGCTCATGTAAACCAACTAATGAACAGTAAAAACGTTGTTCTAAAATTAAGATAAACTACAATATTGTTTTTCGCAAAGCAGCCCAACAAAAATGACCTCTGTACTTTGATATATTGTACATACAGTACAAAACAGGAATAATTTATATTCATGCAAATGTACAAAATGTAGAAATGTCCATGGGTTTTACTGAGTTGTGCAAATCACACAGAACATTTGCTGAGTGTATATCAGCAACTCCTTATTTCTCTATCCTACAGATCTGTCTAAAACGACATACTTACCACGAGTCTCCTGAGGTTCTGAGAGAGACAGGTCTCAAGGAAGTTTCCTCTGAATGATCTCCACTGGACGAGTCTGCTTTAGTCAGTAGTGTTGTGTTGATGGGAATGTAATGTTTCCCCTCCTGACAAAAGTGAAGAGTTAAACCATTTTTTTTTTACTGTGGCCCCCTTTAATAACAATGACATCAACATGACTATGCTATTGCAGTATGAGGTAATTTAAGGTTTAAGGAAATTGGAACCTCTACACAATATTCCCCTACACCTTGGGGACATTTCATATACAGTACATGTAAATTAACTGACGCAAAAGAAAACATCACACTAAATAAATGTTCTGTGCATTTTAAGTGTACAGTATATTTAAGCACCAGGGTTCTGATTGGTATTCAGTCCGGAATTCTCGAATCCTAATTGAGATGGAGTAAATTGGAGTCTAATTGTTTCCCAGCATTGATATGGTTTGACCCTACTCAACATTAATTTGTAACATTGTACATGTCATGTCCTTGGACATTGGCCTGGAAGACCACCCGAGGGGCGCTAGGACCATGTGGGGCCGCAGGCTGTATTGCATGTGACATTGTGCGCATACATGTTGACTTAACCACACGCACCTGTATGTCATTTTATGTTGTGATTATGTTTACTTTAAAAGGAAGACGCTGAGACTAGCTCAGCGCAGGTTATTAAATTGTAACTTCATTCCGGTTAAGCGTGCTTCACTAACTCCGTATGTGGTCACAAAATAAAAGGACTTTATTCACACAGCCTGCATCTTGGGTCTTGCCTTTTGACCGGAACACACTCAGCTCTGCGGACAGCAAAGGTAGAGCTGAGATACGTTACAGTAGATTAATATGGGATCAATGCCTCCTTCGACCATATCAAAACAGGCTCTTTTTACACTTAATTGGAAATGTCGCTGAACAATGTTGGCACAAGAACATACATGTGCATCTCAATAGATTAGAATGTCGTGGAAAGGTTCATTTATTTCAGTAATTCAAATCAAATTGTGGAACTCGTGTATTAAATAAATTTCAGTGCACACAGACTGAAGTACTTTAAGTCTTTGGTTCTTTTAATTGTGATGATTTTGGCCACATTTAACAAAAACCCCACCAATTCACTCTCAACGAATTAGAATACTTCTTTAAAAGATGCTGATTTCATTTTCCAGCAGGATTTGGACCTGTCCACACTGACAAAAGCAACAAAGGTTAGTTAAATGACCATGGATTTGGTGTGCTTAACTGGCCATCAAACTCACCAGACATGAACCCCATATAGAATCTATGGAGTATTGTGAAGAGGAAAATGAGAAACAAGAGACCAAAAAATGCAGATGAGCTGAAGGCCAGTGTTAAAGAAACCTCGGCTTCAATACCACCTCAGCAGTGCCACAGACTGATCATCTCCATGCCGTGCTGAATTGAGGCAGTAATTAAAGCAAAAGGAACCTCTACCAAGTATTTAGTACATATACAGTAAATGTACGGTACATACTTTCCAGAAGGTCAACAATTCACTAAAAATGTTTTTTTATTGGTCTTATGAAATATTCTAATTTGTTGAGAGTTAATTGGTGGGTTTTTGTTAAATGTGGCAAAAATGATCACAATTAAAAGAACCAAAGACTTAAAGTACTTCAGTGTGTGTGCATTGAATTTATTTAATATACGAGTTCCACAATATGAGTTGAATTACTGAAATACAGTAAATTAACTTTTCCACGACATTCTAATTTATTGAGATGCACCTGTATTTGCACTGAACGCTTTTATTCATCTTGTACTGCTGAAGCTGCTTCTTTTGTCAAAGGAAACGAATAAGATTGTTGAATAGAGTTTCCTTTTCACTGTCTGTCATATCGTCACTATACCTAGAACTAATCAAAGCTACTTCCTGAGAGGATACTGAGCAGAGTGACTCATTTAGTGAAGCAAAGGTCCAATGCTTAGTTTATTATGCTATACAACTCAGTAAGTGTTCTAGCTTTGGCTGGATTCCTATTAAATCAAAATATAAATTAGAACTGACCATTTTAGAAGCCTTTATTTTTCACATATACATTACTACACAGTTCTATCTTCACATACAAGAGCTTTGAGCACAGAGCCTTCAATGATACAACACTCCTGGAGCATAGAGGGATAAGGGCCTTGCTTAAGGGTCCATCAGTGGCAGCTTGGCAGTGAAAGATTGATCTCCGATTCTCCAATCAACAGTTCAAAGCCTTAACCATTTGAGCTACCACTAACCCTTACTGATAGCCTTCTGGACTAATAAATGAACAATTATTTAAATGACTCACCTGCTGGACGCTCGCCTGAAGGAGGTCTCCAAGTCTCTCCACTAGCTCTGTAAAATTGGGCCTCTGCTGTGGTTCTCCATGCCAGCAGTCCAACATGGTCTGATATCTACAGGGATGACGTGCACACACACAGACAAATATAATAATAATAATAATTATTATTATTATAACAATAGCATTTGAAATGACATAAATTTCATAAGAGGGCCTATTAATATGCATAAAATATGTATTCAAACAGCCATATATAGAGTTGTCAACACATAAGTGTGGAGGAGTATATCATAAACACATTCACACAGTGCTCTGTGCACTGCAACTATAAATCTGTTTCCCATTGCGACCACTCAGTCTATCTTGAGTTACCACCTCCCCGACACTACATGCTATCTGACCCGACCTCTACATTTCTGCCAGCTCATTTGGCTTTATCCTATTATAACCCGTCATTAATAATTTCTGGTGTAACGTGAGTCGTTAATTCTGCTCCTTTCAGCACAAACATTAGAGGTGAGAGTTGTCTTCTTTGCCTTTGGGTTGTCAGCACCTCTCTCCATGTGGTACATCTCAGCTCTCTATATCAGAGTAACGGTGATAAAGGAATTCAGGTATGAATCTCTGGAGCAGTGCTGAGAGTGGGAACAAGACAAATTGTGCCCAACCCTGTTTTAATGTGGGTTTTGTACTAGAATGTTATTTACATAAAATCCACTTGTCATTGTCATTAGGTTAGCTCTCTAACTAAGAAAAACCTACTAAAATAATTTCACTTGTTCTTTGAACAAGTTAAACAAGGAACATATTACTCTCATGGATTGCTAGTATGATTTAGCCAACTCTATAGCTTGCATACCATCTAACTAAATTGAGCTTCAGTTCTGCTCTATGTGGATATTCCTGACTAACAGGAACTTGGAATAGCGGCTGGTTATTCCTTAATGATTAACATGTTTTGAGTTTTATAATAAAGACAAATAGGAAATTTCTTCCCAGATAGTTAAATAAAGCCTGAAAGTTTTTCGCCGGACAAAACTGATACTTATGTTAGCTTTAGGAATTTTTCAAATGTGGGCGGTGGACTAAACCGTGAATACTTGACTGAGTGAATCAGGCTGAACTAAAGTCACAAGGTTACATTCCTTATCAGTCTGTGGAGAAACAAGGCTGATTTATCACCTAAAAATCTTTTTAATCTCTATTATCACATACATTATGAAAGAGACGAGGGTCAGAGTGAAGCGCATGACTGATGCATACATGTGAGCCCAATATCTCAGGTTTCCAAAAGAAAAAAACACGCAATCGCAGATGCAGATTATGGTGTGATTTGTGTGATAAAACTATATTAAACTAATTCATTTAATCCAAATTATTTAAGGCCACATGAAAAGTCTTTGTCCTTTAAGAAGTGAAAGTGTAATGGCACCAGCTTGACATCGTTTATGAGAGTCTGGGTACCTGATCCCTAAAGCCTGATGTCTGGACCACATTTTGCAAGTCATCTTCAATCATCATCATCCTACATTGCCTTGTTACATGTGTATTGACTTGGCATGAATGTTTACATGAGACCTGTTAAAATCCTTGTTCGTAAATCCTAGTGTATATATAACACTTAATTTAACCTTTCAAAATCAATAAAAAAAATGGGGAATTTAACACAACTGAATAGCTAGCAGCTTCACAGGCTCATATTTCAAGAAGGGAGGCTTAGTGAAGTAGCAGTCTGAATCCCCTTAGTGAGTCCAATAGATTAGGTGCAGGTGAGCCACAGTTCTCATCATAAAGCCCTGCTAATCTGAGAATTCTTCTTCTGGAATGATGTCAATGGAGAAAGTGGTAGCTCAGTGGTTGGACTGCTGATGGAGAGATTGTCGGTTCGATTCCTAGCACCAGCAAGCTGCCACTGTTGGGCCCCTGAGCAAAGCCCTTAACACTTAACTGCTCACTTTTATTCTAAAAAAAATAAATGTATTTCACTCTGGATAAATATGTCTTCTAAATGATGTAAATGTAAGATTGATGTTATGGCCGCATTTCACGTTTTTACACGAAGAACATATAGGCATATGTTTATATAGATAGATTATATAAACATTTCTTTCCTGCAGGACATTTCTTGTTTAGAGCATTGATTCTTTTCTAGGTACTCTAAATGATGACAAAAATGGGATCTAAAAAAATGTCCTTTGTACTTTTTCCAAGTTTGTGAGAACTTCTCAAAAACTATTTCAAACTGTTGAACTGTGTTATAAAATCACATTTCAGAGTCACTCGTACATTTCAGAGGAAGCATATTCGGGTGCTCGCATTCTGGTGCCTTCTTTCAAGCGGCAGCAGAATTCCTCATCAATTTGTACACCAGGATAAGGAGAGGCACCTGGGGAGAAGAAAGAGAATTTGTTATCAGTACAGTTATAAAACTGTTTCCTGATACAAAGCACTGGCAACTTCAAAGAGATTCATAAGAAGGCCTTCCATTTACAGAATAGATTTAGCAGAAAGATAAGTGAGGAGATCAGAACTAGAAGTGGTGGGACTTTTCAGTATGTTTTTAAGGATACTGAACAAATGATTGGTTTCAAAAATATTATTTAGTTTCTAGTAAAAATACATACATTCAGGTTAAACCTGCAAAATTAGCAACCCACAACAGCTGGGGCTGCGGCTGAATCCCAAAAATGGCAGGGATTATGAGACAATATTATTTTGTACTTGCTTGAAATATGTCACATAATATCCAATACCAATAAATAGAAACAGTAAGTTTAATCCTAGAAAATAACACATAAATCTTAGACACAAACGCCATCCAAACAACATAGGCTGGAACTTCACCACACAAAGATAAAACCACAAAACAACAACCCAAAGACAACTCATCATATATGCATGAGAGTGTATTTTGGGTCTAATATCAACATTTGTTCTTTAAACATGATCAGGTTTACAAATAAATGCTTTAACTGATCCTATGAAGATGAAAAGAAATCTCCAAACAAACCAGTTGAACAGTCTTCAGTAACTTAGTATTTAAGTGTTACACAATTTGTATATGTGCTATAGGTTGTATGGTTTTGAGGATATCTGTATAATGCTCTGCTAGCTGTTAAAAACTATAGTTAATCTAAAGACATGCAGTGGTATGAATTACAATGAACATGTACTTAGTAACATGGTTTGCAGTTGTAGACGGGGAGAAATATTTTTAATTGTAAGGTATTCGTTTTTAAAGACCTAAACTCAGTTGAAATTTCTTTATGTAACCCAGTAGAATTGGGTTACACTTATGTGCAATGAAATTCTTTGATGTCTTCAATGAAAAATTCGCAGGATAATTACATAATTTGTTATATTTGATGATATGATGATGATAATTTGTTTTTTACAAAAGTGATTTTTTACGGAGTGGTGGACAGTTACGGCCCAATCTATCTGGATCATTCTGGACAACCCATGGTTTCCACTACGTGCCTTTTACCAAGGACATGAGAAAACAAAACACATGGTAAAAGACTTTTTTTGAAAGTAATAAAAAATTTGCTGTGTAAAATACTATATTGGCAAGATTGCAAAATAGAATCCAGTAAATGAAGTCACTATTCATTTTGTTTTTCTCGATATGTTACTATAAACATTCAAGGTCTTTGGAACTGTGAATTTAAATGTGCATGCAACAGTTATGGCGACTAAACAATCCAGTAACACTACACTATCAACTCAAGATGTAATAAATGCAGCAAAAACACAGCAGTAGGAGTGTAGATTAAATTATACTTTCTAAAATCTCTGGTAATTGGATATACCTAGGGCATGTGGCTTTGTTTTTTTAACATTTGGCACATATTATTCACATGATGTCACGTGTTCATTTTACCGTAATTCACATGTGCACTATCACAGTTAGTATGTACTGTATTTGGGGGTGGTTGGTAGATTGGTAGATGACTAACTAAAGAAGACTGTGACCTGCACCCACCAGGGCACGGGCTGATATTTACCCAGAGAGAAGATCTCCCACATCAGCACTCCAAAGGACCAAACGTCACTCTGTGTAGTATAGATCTTGTCAAATATGGCCTCTGGCGCCATCCACTTAAGAGGAAGTCTGGCCTGTGGAAAGAGTAACAGATTAGCCAAAGTGTTCAAGAGATCGCTAATATTCACATGTCGGAACTGTAGCCATACATTCAAACAGACTGTAAAACTCCGTCAATACAAAATCAGCATGACATCTGTGAACAAATTCAACCCCAAGCAAACCCTGAACAGAATAACATTGTCCATGGCTAAAAATAGAGTGCGTGCCAACAATTCATGGCATTAAAAAAAATCACTGTAATTGCTTAGGTCTGAGGGTGTTGTTTTAGTTGTCTATGAAGTAGAAAACGTAAAAGTGCACACTTACATCTCCTTTACGCACGTAGTCTGGGTCTTTATACACATCTCTGGCTAGTCCAAAATCACATATCTTAACAACGTTGTTTTCGGACAAAAGGATGTTCCGTGCTGCTAAATCACGGTGAATACACTGGGAGAAAAAAAAGAAAGCAAATGTTCGACTTATGTTTCAAATTCATACATGTCAAACCTGAAGAGAACCATCTGGGTTGCCAGTGTTTTAGCTTTATCTACCATGTGTTGCGCAACAAATGGAAGAAAGGTGTAATAATGTAGAACAGCTGATGCGATTGTGAAGAACTTGAGGAGTAACCACAGTTAAGCCACAGTTTTGCAAGCTCTCAAGTTCCCTTAAATGAAATCTATTTCCCCTATATTATACACACACACACACACACACACACACACACACACACACACACACACATATCTATATCTATATCTATATATCTGTATATCTATATATATATGTATATATATACATACAAATATATTACACTTGTAAATTTGCCCTATTTATATGTGAGCATATCTTTGCAGGTTCATGTGTGTGCAGTAAATTTATAAACATGTTGAAGTATTGCATTTCTTATAAAATAATAAGACAAACAACTGCAATGTCTATCTGGACATTGGACATCTGGACGAAAAACGTTTGGTTATTTCGATCTAATAGAAATGATGTACTGTAATGCAATCTGTTTAACTTGAATAAACAATTTGTCAATTTTATTTTATTTACTTACTTTTCGTGATGCCAAAAACTCCATGCCTTTGGCTACTTGAAAGCCGTAGCAAATTAAGTCTTCTAGTGTCAAAACTCTCTTATACAAGTCTTCAGACTCTGTGTGAAGTGTAAAGCAAAATCATTAACAAACAAAAAACATCTATTTCAAACCACTGGGAAGACATAAGACATGAAGTCTTCAGAAGGCCTTCCCTTACTAGTGATAATATGCAGAAGATAAACATTTCCTGCTCGTGTGTTTGTCCTGAACTTTGAGTTGTTTTTCTCAGATGCTTCCTTATTCTGTTAATATAGCTAAAGTATCTGGCACTTATTTTTAGATGTTTCAAATAACTTCTCAATAAACCTTGGGTGTGGTGGAAATGTGTTTTTTTTGGTTGAAGGGATGGAGGTTGCGGGGTTGACCCCTTCTGTTCTACATGGATAAACAGTTTATCAATACCCAAAATAACAGGCAAAATGCAGCAGGCCAAGGACACATTAGCATATGTCTGAGCTAGGAAATGAAAAAAAACAACAACAACAACAACTAAGATCTACGGACGACAGGCGACAGTGGATCACGATAAATTTAAGTTGTATTTATGTATCCCGGAGGAATCATCCGTACAAATTGTAATAGACAAAAACAACCAGAGGAGCCTTTGGAGCAAGCAGGGGTTAGGGCGAGCGCAGTAAGACTGTAGGAGGGGAAGGAAGACATTCAGCCACTACCTTCCTCTTCTTCCTCTGAGTCGCAGTAGCTCTTATCTTCAATGAAACCTGAGCTGGCTGAGCTTCCTGTGCTAGCCACACTCTCCAGTCGACGCTTGAGGAGCTCACTGAGTTCGCACCCTGAACTTGGCAACAGTGCTTTACCATCCTGAGACTGATCAAGAAAATATACGTCAGTTACTATGAAAGCTCAAAGTCATGTCACAGTGTTTTCTCATTTAGTATTTATCATGAATCAAAGCAACTTGTACTTACTTTGTAAACCACAAAGTCACCTCTCTTTCCCCTTAAATAGTTAGAAAGGTTGCCATACTTGCAGTACTCCACAATGATCATCAGTGGACCTGAACCAAGCAGTAAACAGGACTTAAGCTTGCTCTAACCAACATTTTAAATCAGGACCTCAGAACTAGACCCTTCATTCTCACCTCCTTGCTTTGTACAGGCTCCCAGTAGATTGACAACATTGAGATGGTGGCCAATATGAATCAGTATCTTTAGTTCAGACATAAGAGCTCTGCATTCGCTGTTTGTAGCGCCTCCTATTATATATAAAACAAGAGTGGACAGGAGAATAAAAAGTGCATCAGTGAAATCTGTCTGATTCTGATTCGTATACAGAATGAACCGTATCAGAATAAATAGCTGTTCCTTAATCAGCACCCTCAAGATCTGATTGTTGAATGACTGATGATCTGTATTTAATAGCTACAGATTTGTCAGCAGTTCATAATCTGTAGAAGATAAAGGAAATATACCTTTATACATACAAATAAAGCTCAAAGTGGACCTAGTTAAGAACTATATATAATATATATATAAAACAATATATTTATTTTTATGTAATATTTGGTTTTAATTGATTTACCTCACACTGGTTTAAATACAATAAAATATAATACAGCATGCCAAGTGCACTCCTGCCTCATAGCAAGAAGGTCAATGTTCGATTCCCATCCAGGGTATTGCTGTGTGGAGTTGGCATGTTCTCCCCGTGCTTGTGCGGGTTTTCCCTGGGTACTCCAGTTTCCTCCCGCCTCCAAGCACATGTGATTGGGCATAGGTGAACTGACTACTCTGAATTGTCCATAGGAGTGGTTGTCTGTCTCCAAGTGTTAGCCCTAACCCTGCGATTAACTGGCAACTGTCCAGGTGTACCCCTCCTCATGCCCTGAGTTAGCTGGGATAGACTCCAGCACCCCACAACCCTGAACAGGATAAGCCGTAGACAATCAATAAATGAATGAATGTACAGTATCTCACAAAATAAATATAAAAGTAAATATTTTATTTTATCTTTTCATGTGACAACACTGAAGAAATGACACTTTGCTACAATGTAAAGTAGTGAGTGTCCACTGTTATACTGTTATACAAGCTGTA
>JAOUQX010000030.1:14897662-14909258 GCA_028566295.1 Liobagrus marginatus
CTGGATCCGACACGGCTGGCGGTCGCTGATTGCCTTCGACTGTCGCACCTGCCTGAACTCCCGCGAGGCTCAATAATTGCACATGGGTTTCTCTTGTACAGTAATTTTGCATTTAATGCTACATGTTTTACAACAATAAGAATTTGCTTTTGAGTTATTTCTTGAATCTTTACACCGGTAACATGAAGTTAAGAGGAGTACTATACTGGTTAGCATACTTCCCATCGCTCTCTCCAAATTTAATTGACATTTTTGGTAACAGATTTTCCTGGGATGCTGCTCTGATATCATATCAGTGTATACTTTGTCAATAAAACCCAGAAAACAAACTACACAGAGTAAAGAAGAGTATAAAATATATTAGGTTGCACGTCTACTCATTTGCATACAATACATACCCTGGTTTTGCCATTTATCTCCATAAGCTCATTAGACACAGTCTTAACCAAGTTGGCTGGATATGAATATTTGATATTTTCTTGGACAGTTATTGGGCTCCGATACAATTTACACCTATAAAACGTGGGTGAAAGGAACCAATGTTATTCTCAGAACATCATTGACAAAGAAAACAAAAGTGGATGTACACATGCACAAAAATAGAAGTGACTTATTACCACAACGTTTCAAAAAGAGTATTCGAAGAATAGCATTCAGTAGAAACACTCATATGTTTAAACATGCTACCTATTACTATATGTCTTTCAAGACCACCAACAAATATCTTGTTTTTTCTGATTTACTGTGTGGATGACAACAAAGGGATATGCTTTATCCAACTAAGGAAGGAACAATAGGATTAATGAGAGTGGAGGCCAAAGAGGAAGCGGTAGCATGACAGGATGGGCCGAGGCATACGTCACTACTTAAATGAAACACCCCTCTCTGGCTGATTATGATAAGGCTGACGCTAAGACCTCTCTGGATAAAACATTCCAAAAATCTTGCATATTAACCAATTAAAAAACCCCTTTCCACAACACATGACAGACTCTGGTAAAATTCACACCTATTACCGTAATTAATAACACAACAACCCTTCCATAAGCATAAATTTGAATTGATGCATTTGAATTATGTGATTATTTTAGTGCTGAATTGTTTTATTGTAAAGAAGGTTTTTGATATTTCCCTACAACAATGACAATTATGCTGATAGTGTCATAATCTGCTAAAATCTGACTTTAACACATAAGCAACACTTGTCACAACTAACTATTTTTCTAAATCAGAAATTGTTTACTTTGACAGTCTGGAAAAATAACACAAAGATAGCTTGAATTTCCTTTTCTTGTAAACGCTTCAAAATTTCTTTCTCTCACTAACCCAAATACCATTTATGTTTGCTTGAGGTAATTTTTGCCTGATTTCATTGCCATGCTATTTTGCTACAATTACTACAAGTTATGGATGCACAGATAGCACTCATAATGTAGCATCTGAATATCTTCTTTGGCCACACAGAGTAAGAAATAGTGGAACATTCTGATCATACAGGACATTTGCTAATGTAGCTGACATCATCTCATTTCCAACTCACTGTGTGAGCTTGTGATCAGGGTCACAGGGCTGCCACAACCATGTGATATTGGGCTTTGGGAATCCAAAAGCAGTACAGGTTAGCTGGTGTTCCATGCCTAGCCTGTAAGTCTTAGAGGAGCCTAGAGGAGCCAACTCTTCAGATATACTTGGTTTCACTGTAAAGGCACACATAATAATGATTAGAAAAATTGGACAAGAGGCAAAAAGAGAGTTTCAGTGAATGGAAAAAAACAACCTGGAGGACAACAATTAATAACAACAGAATTATTGAGATTAATGAGTTGCCAAATAGGGAGCAGTAGACAAGAAGGACTGAGGCATTAAATGTAAGGCGTTAACTCTCTGGCCGATTGAAATAAGGCTGACTTTGAGACCTCGCTGGCTGATAATTTCTCACCTTTTTAATTATTGGTGACCATAATGACCTACCTCACACATCAACACTGAGATCACTACATTTGTACTGCACAGGCATTTTTATATTCCTCAGAATACACATCTTCAGCCTTTACAGTGGTGATTAGCAAATTTTGATGACATGAAAACCATATAGTGATGATCATATCATATAGTGTTTTAGATACGGATTTGAAAAGGAAGGACAGTTGGCTGTGTACAGTGCACTATGTAGTGCTCAATACCTACAAGTTTCTTTTTTAAGGGCACCAATGAAACAAGAGGTGCCCAGACAAACCAACCCTGACATTTTACCATTGCAAACTAAGAGGGTCAGAAAAAAGTCTCTGACAAATAAAATAAGGCAAATAAACATACTTACTTTTGACCAAAAGGGTGTAGCTGATGTTCCTGTAAAGCCCATACTTCTGGTTGGATAAAGCAATGGTAAATACTGCTTCATCCTTTTCTTTCACCTCCTTGATTACGAGGTTATAGCCCATTATCTCATAGCATAAGGAGGAGTTAATGTTAAAGCCATTCTTGTACCTGTTAAGATGTTTTAGTAAAATCCAGATCATCATAATTTACTGTGAATGGACTCCATTACAAATTACTGTTCATTCCAAAACAAGTTTATGAACTTACCACACTATTTTGTCAGGTGCGGGTAGAGCATTGACCTGTGGTTCAAATTTCCATATTTCACCTTCTTCAACAGTAACAACCTTATGTGTTCCATGGGTGACATTGAGGAACGGATGATCTATAAAGTTTAACCAAATGTGTAATCTTTCAGTTTAACAATAAAAACAAATTGATAGCAGAGAATGTATCTAACACATACTTACCATGTACAATGACCTTGACTCTAACATGCTTCTTTAAGTCTCCTTGTGATGTTGTACATATGTAAATGCCACTGTCCTTTAGAGTCACATTGGGTATAATTAGTTCACTATGCATTTCAATGACTTTCTTCGGCCCACTCCTTCTCGCATGTGTCTTGTGAGTCCGATTAATCTGGCGCACAGAGAAGCATTTCCTTTATGGTCATCACTATTGTAATTAACACTCATCTCATAAATTTCTATTTGACCAAAAACTCATATGCTGAATTAATATGTGAGATAAAGGGATGTAAGATCCTAAAAGCTTACAGGACTGTGCTCAAATTCCCATTCAAATGCAATCCTGCCATTAAATGTAGTGTCTGCTGAGCAAATGAGGTTCAATGTGTTTCCAACCAGAACTGTTTTATGCTCAGGAGTGATGCGGACATTTGCCATAACAGCGGCTATACACAAGAGAAAAGAAGTCATCAAATAAATGAATTGTGTTACACACATAATTTGACCGCTGTACATATGAGAACAATAATATTTCAAAATACTCACTAAGACGTTGGAGGATAAAATTTGACTGGAATTTTGTTCCATTTAAATTGGTGGAACATATAATCATTTTGTAGCTCTTATACGGACCCAGTGGAATCGTAAAACCCACTTTTGGGTCCCATGACATACGTGCTTTGACAGAGCTTTTCATGGGAGGTTTCTAAAAAGAAGAGATTAGTCTTGAGGTATTCCAAAAGTTCATTATTTATGTGATGGAGTTCAAGTGAAAACTGATAATTATTTAGCGTTATTAGAGTTGCTGAGTTATTATTCTTGATCTTATGCTTGCTATGTCTTTTTCACAGATGTTCCATCAGCAGAACGTCACACAAAAATCTAAGACATCTAATAGAGAATATTTGTCCATGGTAAGAAGCAACTAGGTACAGTTGAGAAGCACATAATACTTTACATAATACAATACACACAGCATGGAAAATGCATCATTTCAATTCATCAACTTCCTGGACTTGACCAGCTTGTTTCCTAGCTACTGCATATTTTCTGACATTCCTGAGAAAATGAAATTGTATTTATAGACATTGTCTTCTATTCTGTACAACCTCCTTCCTGTTCTAAAAGGAAGAAGACCGGCTGGCTCCTCAAGCTTTCCTGCCCCTTTGTTAATTTATCTGTACACATTCAAATGCTTCAGAAAAAGTCTGAAGCACCTGAGAACTTTGGAGATTCGTTCGATGTCTAATTGTAATAAACATATTCATCAGTATCTTTAATGTCAACTGAAAGATATCTGAAACACTAACATACATAAGCAGCACAGGTTATTTACAGTGCAACCTCATAGCAATTATTGGCAAAAAAAACATTGTATTGATTTCTGATGGCATAATAAATCTTTTAAAACATTAATATATATCCTTACAAAGCGTGGCATAGCAATATAAAAAATACTCACTGTTTCCAAAGTAACATTTTGACTAGGAGATGTTGTCCTGCAAGGGATCTTCAGAATTTTTTCATTTCTGTATGCAAACAGGACTGGTTCACTGCTTGTATCCAGGAATGGATGACGATGATCTGTGCATGAAACATATGTATATTATAAATATTATGTATATATGCACTTATGCATGTATCATCTATGATCACATTTCTTTCTAAATCAAATTAACTTAATATCCCTCACAAACCACATCATTACAAAACATCACAAATAACTTTGACTGACATAGGCTGGGATATTATATCTTTAGGTAAACTGTAAGACTAAAATTTGTTATATTCCGAGAGCTTTCAACACAATCACACTCTGCTTCCGTCTCCCAAAAGTCATCCAGCCCGGTTGAAATTCCTTCCTGTCCCTACATATTTGTCTCTCTGTCTCTCTGTTCCTGAACAGTTCTGTCTGCCTATTTCAAATAATATTTGCAAAGAATGTCAGCATAAATATTTTATTATAATAAACCTCATTGGCTGATTCATGTTATAATTCATTGAAGCCTCAGTGTAGTGCACAATAAAGTCAAAAGTGAAATACTTCAAAGCAGTGGAGATCATCATTTTGCACAAAGAGCAAGTCAAGAGCACTAAGTTCCTCGGTGTTTATATGGCGGAGGACCTTACCTGGTGTAATGATACGCCAGAGGTCGAGTGATCGAGCTTTTAATGATGGTAACAGGACGGAGACAGATAAACACAGAGTAGCGGTTAAACCATGAGATGGTGTTGAATAATCCGGCCAGGGGTCAGGGCAGGTGGCAACCAGGAGAATGGTGGGATAGAAAGAAGTGCGTCGGAGATCGAGGAGCAGTAGTGTAGAGCGTTTTGGGACGTGAGGATTTTGGGAAGTGTTTGGTATGCTGTAGGAACAAACAATACTTCGCAATGAGTGCATGGTTTGAGTGGTTTAAATAGCCTGACTGATGAAGGCAAGGTGTGTGTGGTTTACTGGAGGTGAGTGGGAGCGTGTGCTAGTATTCGGGTGAGTGAAACCTCTGGTGGTTCAAGTTGGGGATCGTGACAGAGCCCCCCCTGCGAGCGGCTCCTGGCGCAAGTGCTTGTTTGGTGCCAGGGTCTTCCCCGGGTTCGTGGGGCTGGTTTCTCCAGATGAGTTCGGTGGAAGTCCGTGATCAGTGCCTGGTTGAGAATGTCGCTGGGGTTGGCCCATGAGCTTTCCTTCAGGCCACATCCCTCCCAGTCGATCAGGTACTGACCGACTCGACACCGGCACCTGGAGTCCAGTAGCTCCTGCAATTGGTAGGCTTCCTTGCCGTTGATTATGAGGAGGGGGGGGTTGGTCGTTACTGTCTCCCCTCTCGAACCATCGGCTGGTTTCAGGAGCAACACTTGAAAGTGGGAGATATGCGGTGATTAGTAGGTAGTTGTATACAATATGATACTGGATAAATTTGGCGTAGTACTTTATAAATACCCACGACCCTGGGGCTTAGCTTCTTGGAGGGAAGCCATAGGCGGAGGTCCAAGGTCGATAGCCAGACCCATTGCCCTGGTGTTTAGCGGGTGCAGGTTGTCGGTAGCGGTTGGTCTGTAACGTGGTGCACCTGATGGCTTTTTGTAGCTGCCTGTGTGCTTGCACTCATGTCTCTTCGCTGTGCTGAAACCAGTGATTTACAGCTGACAGGTTTGGCGGCTCGCTGCCCCTTGGCAATAGGAGTGGTTGGAATGCTAGGACACACTGGAACGGTGTGAGGTTGGTGGCTGGCTTTCGGAGCGAATTCTGAGCATATTCGGCCCTCAGGGGCGTTATGGTATGGGTAGCGGGTGTAGCAGCCCCGCTAGGCGTAAATTGGGTGCTTTGGCGGTGGAGTATAGCTGGCAGTTGTTCACGTGAGCGTCGGTGTGGAAGTTTATAGTGTCCCACCAAAATTATTTTTTTTATCAACTGCGTCATGCTGGCTCTGTTCGGAATCCCGGCACTGGGAGATGCGTGGACCATCTGGATGATTGCCTCTTTGAAGTATGCGGGTACATTTGTGTGGTTGGCTGGGCAGGACATGGGCCCCGGATTTTGTTCGTTTTTTCACTGTAACTCATCCATAATTTCCCACTGCACCGGTGCTATGATTAGAGATCAGGGCAGGAGGGTTTCTGGCATGGGTGGTGTGGCCTCAAACTGGCAGGACAGGGTGACTGTAAATTGGAACCTTGTAAAAAAAAAAAAGTGCCCCGAGTGCTTGCCGGGGGTTGAATACCTCAGGTATCCCAGACTCCGGTGGTCAGTTAGTACCAAGAAGGGGTGTTTCATGCCACCAGCCAGTGGTGCCACTCCTCGAAAGCGGCTTTCATGGCAACAAGCTCCATATTGCCTACATCGTAATTGCGTTCAGCTGCCGTGAGTTTCTGCGAATAGTAGGTGCACAAGAATAGCTTGTGTTGTTCTCTATTATGCTGAGAAACGATCGCACCCAGACCGTCTTTGGATGTGTCCACTTTGACCACGAATGACTGCTAGCCGTCTGGGTGGTGCAGGATGGGTGTGGTCGTTAAGAGCTGTTTAAAGTGCTGGAACGTGTGGGCGGCTTTGTGTGCCCAATCGGATTTAGTGATGCCCTTCTTCACCAGCGCTGTGGGCAGTGCCGCAGCGAGGCAAAAAAATTCGGTATGAATCGCCTATGGAAGTTCGCGAATCCCAGGAATCTCTGCAATTCCTTGAGGGTGTGAGGAGGCGGCCACTTCAGCAGGGCTTGCACCTTGGCATCGTCCATTGTCACCCCTTCCACGCTGAGGATGTATCCTAGAAATCCCACTGAAGTTTGGTGGAATTCACATTTCTGGGCTTTCGTGTACAATTGGTGGCTTATGAGGCTTTGTAGCACTTTGCAAACATGTCTTTGGTGTTCCTGCAGCCACGCTGAGAAAATGAGAATATCATCTATGTGAACAATGAAGGATTTGCTTACCATGGCCCGGAATAAGTCATAAATGGCATAAATGCCTGGAAAAATGAGGGGCTGGATGACAATACAAAGGGCACTAGTAAGTATTCATAGTGTCCGTTCGTGGTGGAGAAGGCAGTCTTCCATTCATCTCCCTCCCAGATGCGGACAAGGTTATATGCGCAGCATAGATCCAGCTTCGTGTAAATGTGCGCTTGGTGCAGCAGCTGTTCCAGCGCGGCGGGTACGAGCGGTAGTGTATAGCAGTATTTAACCGTGATGTCGTTCAGCTCCCAAAGGTCAATAGATGGTCTCAACCCCCGTCCATTTTTCACACAGAAAAAGTGGGCCGCCACCGGAGAAATGGAGGAACGAATGAAGCCCTTCGCAAGTTCCTCTCTGATGTACACATTCATGGCAGTTGTCTCTGGTTCAGATAATAGAAAGATGCAGCCCCAAAGGGGCGTTATCTCTGGGAGTAAGTCAATGGTGCAGTCATGCGTGCGATGAAGGGGCAGGTGGGTGGCTTTGGTTTTACTGAACGCCTCTGCAAGATCGTGGTAAATGGCAGGTATGTCCGGTGGCTCTCGTGCGTCATCTCAGAGTCAGATGGCGCGGACCAGTACAGGGGCCGTTATATGCAGATCTCAACGTGGCAACGATGCAACGTGCCAGAGTGTGATGGCTTTGTCTTGCCAGGAAATGCGTGGGTTTTGAAGCTGGAGCCAGGGGAATCCGAGAATCGAAGAGTTTTACGATACGCAGATGACGTAGAGGGAGATGATTTTGTGGGGCTGACAGCCAACTTGCAGTTCGAGGGAAGCAGTGTGGGTGACCCTCTCGGTGCCGAGTGGTGGCCGTCTAACGCTGCCAACATGAGAGGAAAGTTACAGGGTATTAATGGTATGTTGTGTTGCATAGTGAATCGCTCATCTATGAAGTTTCCTGCAGCTCCAGAGTCTATCAGAGCGTGAGCATGGACTTTCCCCTCCCGTGTGGCAGGGTTAGCCTAGCTGGAACACTAGTGCATTTGATGTCGGGGTTGGCATGGGTGCTCACCTGGTTCACTTGGGATCTGATGCCCCGTTTCCCCACGTGTGAGAGATATTCCATGGTGAGCCGTGTATGGTGTGGGTGCCGGGCTCTCATGAGGTTGTTAAGTTGAATGGCAAGCTAGATCAGCTGGTTCAGGCTCTTTCCCTCATCGCGACAGGCTAACTCCACCTGCAATTCCGTGGAGAGCCCCCGGCAGAACAGTGTCTTCAACGTGTACTCTACTCAGTTGGTTTGTGCAGCGAGCTTGTGAAAGGTGGGTGCATATTCGTCAGCCATCCTTTGCCCCTACTGGATCTGCATTAGTAAGCTCCGGCACTTATAGGGATTGGTGCCGAATTTCTCCAGAAAGGCTAGGCGTGGAACTGCCGTCGCGGGGGCATGCTCGGCGGAGCACTCTGAGGTGGGGCCTGTTGTGTGCACGGCTTTCTCGAACATGACTGTGAGCCGCATTAGCTGTTGATGGTGCACAGCGAGATGTTGAGAGTGCGCGATGAGTTCAACCGCTACGTGTGTGTGGTGTAGTATTCTGTAATGATATGCAGATATGAAGATCCATTCATAGCGTTTGATGATAGTAACAGGGCAGAGACAGGCAGACAACAAGAAACACAGAGTAGTGGTTGATCCAAAGGGACAGTGTCGAATAATCCGGTCATGGGTCAGGGCAGGAGGCGATCAAGAGAATGGTCGGAGAGACAGAAGAGGGTCAGAGTTTGATGAGCAGTAGTGTATAACGTATAGCGTGACACATAACACACATTTCTAACAATTGCTCTTTTTTTAGACAAGTTTGTTTTTGGTGTACTTTGTTCTAATCCAACGAACCGGAATTGAAATATTAATTGATCGAGACTTTAAATCACTCTTGTACGTTGATCTGGATAAAGGCGTCTGCAAAATACTGTAAATGCAAATACCCAATACTGTTGCTGCTATTTTTAACACTCACCGTTGATATCATTATTTGGTACAATGCCACATGTTGCACAAACATCGTCGCTATGTTTTATGCATGTGTCCTGTGGCGTATTGTATTGTACTGTATGCACTTTTTGCACTTTGTGTTGAACGTAGCTCTGTGTTGTTTTGTTTTATTGTGATGTTCTTATGTGACTCTCTGTTGTTTTGTTTTGCGTGACTCTGTGTTATGTGTAGCGTCATGGTCCTGGAGAAACGTTGTTTCATTTCACTGTGTGTTGCAACAGCTATATATAGTGGAATGACAATAAAGCTTCTTGAACTTGAACTTCTAATTGTTTTTGTTTTGGTATATTCTGTAAATGATGGAGATGTTGGACCATTTAGATCTAAAAATGTTTTGTTGCTTTTGTTAGAAATACTTGTGCTGGAATGCAGCAAACAAAACAGCATAAAATAGATATGTTGCATAAACATCAGAAAAAATTTCTGTACATACATTACTGTAAACCATGAATTCCCCATGGTTATGACAAGATCTAAATAACTCGAATATTCATTCATTCATTCATTGCCTACCGCTTATCCTGTTCAGGGTCGGGGCGCTGGAACATATCACAGCTAACCTAGGGTGTGAGGCGGGGTACACTCTGGACAACCAGTAGTTAATTGCAGGGCTAACACTTAGAGACAGACAACCATTCACACATAGATTCACTCCTATGGACAATTTAGAGAAGATAATTCACCTAAGACCAATCACATGTCTTTGGAGGCGGGTGGAAACCGGAGTACCTGGAGAAAACCCAAGCAAGCATGGGGAGATCATGCAAACTTCACACTGAAAGACCCTGGGTGGAAATCAAACACATGACCTTCTAGCTGTGAGGCAGGAGTGCTAACAACTCTGCCACCATGCTGCCTGTAACTTTTTAAATAGTGTTTAATAAATTTTTTTGACTACTTATTTAGTGAAACAAAAGTTATTTTCAACTTTCAACAAGTTTAATCACGGTGTCAAGACAGCAGGTATATTTGCATTATTACATTCTTTAGTCTGTGTTGTATACCTTTAAAAGGAATAAGTAAATGATACACCAAACTGACCAGTCTACGTAAAACTGATAGCTTACCTTTGACAAAAACATACGTGGACTTCTCATTTCCTATGGAATTGTTGTGACTGCAAGTGTAGTATCCTGTGTCTGTGTACTTCAGATTGTGTATCACCAGCTTGCTACAGTGTACAGTTTGCTCACACGGTTCAACCTGAACCCCTTCAGAGGTCAGATTCCTACTGGCAAGCTGCCACTGCACTTGGGTAGACGCCCTAAATAAAAGAACAATAACAACAATTGAAAATACCATTTGCAAACATCCACAGATAACGCAACTCTCCTGAAACACAGTTTAGTTTAGCAAAGAGTAGCATAATTGTAATTAATATTAGAATATGTTTATACTGTTTATACAATTGATTTTTAAGTATGTTTCTTATAGAATACAGATAAATGGTGACTTAAGCAACCAATGCTGACCAATGGTGACTTAAGCAATATAATGGTGTCATTTCTGCAAAAAATAGAAAAGGTAATTAGAGAGTCAATAATAAAAGGCTGAAAGCATAGTACAGAAAAATGTATAAAGCTAGAATAAGGGTTTCTTTAACTTGTATCTATTGGAGAGTGTTGTTTTCTGTTACAGAGGTATTTGGGAACTAAGATGGTTGGGGTGATGGTGGCTCAGTGGGTAAGGCTCTGAGTCAGAGGATCAGGGGTTCAAGCCCTGCTCCAGACATGCTGCCGTTGTTGGGTCCTTGAGCAAGACCCTTAACCTCACTTGCTCCAGGGGCACCATTTGTTCTGGCTGACACTGCGCTCTGACCCCAGTGTTCAAATTTGTATGCTGGGATATACAGAATCAAAGAATTTCACTGTATGATGTGCATGTGACCAATAAACTCAACTTCAAGAACTTTTACCTATAGTTAAGCAGCAGAAACTGGAGTGGGCAGATTTACTTTCATGTAATATACTTTGCTATTATCCTTAAGGATTATCTTGGCAAATACTAAAACTGTTTTACCTGTAACAAATTTTATTTAGACGTTCAAAGGTCTCTTCTTCTTATATCCAGCCAATGGTTGTAAACTATGCATCAATAGCATTGGTTTAGTTTAGCATCCAATTAGGGCAGATTGGAAACAGTTGTAAATAAAACTATAAGAAAGCTTGCCACTTAAACAGCTGCCAATACTTTCTTATGCTACAAAACAGATAAAACACTATGACTAGCCACATACATTTGAAACTTGATAAGCTGCTGGTCTGAAGTGTGGAACTGTAGAAGAAGAATAATTGAAGATCTGAATGATTACTGACATTTTCAGATCCTATTTGCCACATACACATACATGCAGTGAAATGTTTT
>JAOUQX010000030.1:15018263-15028716 GCA_028566295.1 Liobagrus marginatus
ATTTCACTGCATGTATGTGTATGTGACAAATAGGATCTGAAAATGTCAGTAATCATTCAGATCTTCAATTATTATATTATTATTATATCGGCCTAATCAACCCAGCACAGAAACATCTATGAAATGCAATTTTTTTTTTTTTTTTACTAGAAGGCATTTCTGATCATAATAAATGATAAATGCAAGTTTGTGTACACCAAATTAATTAATTAACCTGTAATTAAAGTTTAACAATATTTTTTATTTTAAATATCAAACGTATTTCAGTTACACATGCTAATTGCACACTGTAATGAGTATAATAGAGTATTAATTGTTTGATTCAATTCTGTAGCAATATAGCTTTACAGTTTTTAAACACATTTGTACATTTGTTAACGTATGAGATATTTTCATATAAGATCGTAGTATTATCACTTATGACCTGTTAATGGCTTTAATAATTATTGTAAAAAAAAAATGTTGTTTTTGTATTTTCCAATTAATTATCAAGTTTATGGTGAATTCTTCTTTGTTAGCCTTTGTATTAAATCTCACACTGTTATCTGTATTAAAGTATACTATCCAATGCAACGTACTGCATTGGTATACTAATCAGCCTTTTTGTGTTTTACTAGCAGTACTCAATGCTCTTCAGCCTTCATCATGGTCAGAACTTACATGTAGACTTCAGCTTAAAGTTTACGAGGTCTGTGGAGAAAGTATTTATCCATTGTCGATATAACGACAATGGCTTGTGTGATGTCGATGTAACCTGGAAAACAAGGAGAGTGGACTAGAATGCACATGACACAATGACAACTTCACTGCACTAGTAAGTACAGCGAAGTCAGATGCCGTTGTGTGGTTACGTAGCCTGTGTGACCGTCGCCTTCATAATAACTGAGTAAGTTCGAATTTTGCATTAATCTTGGACATTCTGAAGACTTTTGGGGCAATGGAATAAGTGCATCGCAAATAAAAGTGTGGCACAAAAGATGGTCGAGAATCTGTTGAACGTAATTCGGATTCTGGAACAAGCATAAAATTTGGAAATTTGCAATGTGTATGGGCTGCAATCAACAAAGGTCAGTGACAGACCGGACGACAATTGGATGCTGATCTGGTGATTCCAAAAACAACCGTGTCTGAGATGTTGATGCAGGATTGTGGCATGCAACATGTTGTGGTAAAATAAATTCTGCTGCTCCTGCTACCAGACCAGAATGCTACAGTCGTTAATAACTTGCTTCAAACCACTATCAATTAACCAGATTTCCTCAAGAAGGTCATATTTGGAGATTCGTGGATCTATGGCAATGATCTGGAAATGAAGGCCCAATGGTAGTTGCCTGGTTCTCCATTCCCGAGCAAGGCAAGGCAAAGTCACAGCAACATTAAGACCATGTTAACGATAGTTAACATTGAAAAGTACTACTTCAATGTTCTTTGTCGGATGAGAGAACTGTATAAAGTCCCATGGTATCTTTACAGGATATTGAGGCGTCATTGTCTCTGTTTCTTTTGTTTCTTGTCTCTTATAATATTTTCAATAATGTTAGTTTTTATTTATTTTTTTTATGTTTTATGGTTGCACACCTTATGTATACATAACTATAAAACTAATACTAAACCAAACACTTGACACTTTTGATCAATATAGACTGTATATTAGATTTTACTTTACTTCATATTTTAAAATCGACCCTTTCCCATTTCCCTTAAAATCTATGCTTTCCCAAACATTTCAATATCCACTTTCTTGCAATTAAATAAAAGAATTAATAAATTGTTATTTTGCTTAGTTTAAATTTAATAACATGCCCACACAGTAATAATGAACGTACCCTTAGTAAAGAATAGAGAGAGCTACACTGCAGGTCTTCACTGCAGTATGGACTGGAGAAATAACCTGCAGCCAATCTTTTCATTCCAAGTGGCCTTCACAAGATTAGAAATAGACATTGATTTTAATTTGTCAACCGTGCCTATAAATATTTTTGTTGCTCTGTGGGACTCGACATTATATTTGAGCTTCTTGGTGACATTGTTATGCTTTCTAATGATGAGCACTAGATGTTACCACTGCAGTCTTTTCTAGAAATGACTAATGCTTGGCTCTCTCTCTCTCTCTCTTTCTTTCTCTCCATCTGTTTTCACACTTACTTCCTTCTAGTTCATCTTCTCTCCACTCTGTTTTGATTATTGAAATGCACCAAATCCTTTTTATTTTTCATATATTTGATATATGGACAGATGACAAACACATTGTCATGAACGTATAACTGTAATAAGTATGTCATGAAACTCATACGTGGGTAATTCAAGAGAGATTTCTGCTCAAGGTACCTCTAACATCTCCTTAGGGCCGTTCTCTTGTGCTGCATTCTCTGGAGGATTTAGCTGCAGGGTCACCTCATAGCATTCTTGAATATCTGAAAGTAATGAATAAATATATAGTCATGCTTTTTTTCCTTTTTCATTTTATATGTTTCCAAAGGTTAGTCATTCGAGAGTGATAAATCACTGACAGGAAGTATTCAACACCACATTTAGGGCTGCAACAAACGCTTATTTTAATCGACGATTAATCAGCGATTATTAGAAGGGTTAATCGATGGATTGGATATTATACCACCTTAAGCAATTAGTTTATTACTTTATGCCTGGAAAATAGAAATCCCTTTTAGTTTTTATTTCGCTTTTGAGATGCCTTTCTAATAAAACTGCAATTATTTCACTTAATCAAGCTTTGATCAATTATTGAGCTTTTGGAATTAGTTATAATATATATAATATAAGAATATAACATAATATATATATATAATTACTAAATGATACAAATTTTAACTAATAAATGAAACAGAAATCACTTAAGCTTCTGCGAATGTCAATTACTGTATATTACTATTATTTATACTTTTATGTATGTATTTATTTTACATTTTTAATTATTATTTATTTACTGCATTCACTGATAAGATTTACCATCAGTTTCATCCGTACTGACTGGAGAGCTGCTTCATAGCAGAAAAATCACGTTATAACTGAAAGCGGGACTGAATCTGTTTATCATATTTAATGCTGTTAAGATGCTTTAATGCAGGGGTCACCAACGCGGTGCCCGCGAGCACCAGGTCGTCCACAAGGACCACATGAGTAGCCCACGGTCCCGTTTTCAAAATATCCCACCATAACACCACTTACCAGTGAGATGCATCTATATTTTGCGTTGCTATTCTTTTTTAAATTCAGGCTTACAGTAATGTAAATTTGAAAATATAATAACTTTAAAAGATTTATAAAAAAAAAATAAAGTGTTACATATTGCTATTTATCTGTTTCCTATCTCGTTCAATCATTGCTGATAATTATTGTGAGAAATCATTAACATGATCAGTGTCTTCACATACTGTATATTCACATTTTTGCCTTTTTCTTCTTACTGTTTATCTTCTGTAAAGCTGCTTTGGGACAATGTGTATTGTTAAAAGCGCTTTATTTATAAATTGAATTGAATTGAATATATGAATAACATTAATTATAAATAATATCATTAGAGGTAAACTGAGCAAATTTGTTATTTCAGAAGTGAATACCAAACTGGTAGCTCTTCGCATTAATCGCTACCGAAGAAGCGGCTCTCAGTTTCGAAAAGGTTGGAGACCCCTGCTTTAAAGTAATGTTGATAACTGGGAGGTGACTGTAACGTCACTGTCCAGCTGATTGCAGAGCTGCTGCAAACAACGTCGCTATGATAAGATGCTTACTTAATTTCTGTTTTCTCACAACTTTTTGTTGTGTTTATTTTGTTCTCGAGGAAAACGGAGTTCATTTAAACGACAACATATTTTGTTTATAGTTTTGTAAAACTTGCTCAAACCCTGTAGGTTCGGCTTTGTTTACACCTCAACATATTCTCAAGTGTCTTCTTCTAGCACTTAATTACAGTCTTGCGCTACACTTGTTAAACCGTGCAATTGCAGACCCTTACGTTAGAGTCTATAAGATCAAATGACTATTTGACAACAAAAATATTTGTCGAATTTTTTGATTGTCGGCGTTGTCGAATAATTGTTTTTGCCAACATTCAAGACACATATTACCGCTATAATAAAGCATTAAATATGGTCATAGTAACAGACAACTCAAGAGAAAACTAACCAGTTGTCTGAAAGGCCAATCAGACTCAGATGTCATTATCAAAGTCATGGCTCAACCTGTGCATCACTCTTGCCATTGTACCGATCTATAAATATCTTCCGGCAGCTCCATCCAAATTTCCTGCCCATACTGAGTTTAGATGGCAGTAAGAGTCACACTCACTTACAGAGAGGCTGTTAATGTGATTCACTGCTGATAGCACAGTGATGTACACAGCACATTCCACAGTTGGAAAATGATCAGTGTCAGTTCTGAAGGTCACACCAGTGCTCTGGGTCCAACAAAATTGGTAACACTGTCTACCAACTAATGACCTCTTATATTTATATTTAGCTACATCCATTTTTGGTCTATTCTGTAAGTCTGCTTGAACCTATATTATTTAGTTTATAAAAGGTAAAAAAAAACAACAAAAAAAACCACTAGTACAATACATTAGTTTGAACAGGTTAGCAACTTTCACAAGTAATTCATTCCAAATCTGATACACGGACTTCAGACTTCTTTATCCTTTAATTTGGTGGTCTGAAAAAAGGGGCTGAACAGTTGGGTTATTAATTCATATCTTTAGAAAGAGTTCCTATTTCCAACCACTCCTGCCGTTATGTTTGTATTGTATTGCAATACTCTATATTTTCCATTCCTTAATGTAAACAATTAAGTAACAAACACGGTTAAGTGGGTGTTAAACAGTCTAGTGTGTCACATGGCAGCCATCTCTCTCCCCAAGACAGTGATTATCCAAGCATTGAGGAAATCTTTTTAAAACAATGGTTCATTCCATCTGTACAGTTTTAGAGATTGTAGAATCTGTACGTAGGTGTTTTGGTGGCTTGTGGTGATCCAACACCTTCCTAACACATTTAATGTCGATTTGTTTTTCCCTTTTACTTATATGCCGACATATAAGATCATTTGTGTTTACAGCAATGAGCCATCTAGTACAGCAGTATTAGAAATACTTTTGGCTGTTGCACATTCATGAGATTTTTTAATTACCCAAGAATAATAAGCAATAAGTGTATGAGAAGTTCTATTCCCTATACTATTTGCTATACCTTCATTTATTTCAGCTAGAAACGTTTCCTCATTCAACAATACTTTTCTTGTCTTTATTCTTTACCTCTGGTCATTTACAAACCCAAGCACATGGCTGCCAATTGTTCATTCTAAATACAAAACCACATGCAGGACTAATGATATAGTACTTGTTGCAGCGCTTCTGTGTTCCAGTGAAAGATGCTTTCTTTTCTGTCCCATTTCATAAGTACCCCCCCGAAAGAGCATAGCATTCATAGAGACCAAAAAGAAACTCTTAGTGAGCGTTTACATATTTGTGGTACATGTTTATTTGTGCATGAGCGGGTGTTCGGGGCCATGTTGATGTCCCCCAGAGGTGCATTAGGAAAGACAGTAGATGAATGGGGCTTATGTGACTCATCATTGCTGTGTCTATGTAAGTCTGTGTGTGTGGGAAGAGAACACTGTGTAGGAGGTAGTTATGTTGCCCGGCTGGCCAGAGTAAGACGAGAGGGAGCGAGAGATAAAAGAGACAGAGAGACAAAGTAAAGTAAGTAAACTGCAATCTAAATGAGCAGGGCTTGCCTCTAAACAAAGCATGATTAAAACATTCAGCTTTGTAATGAATAGAAATGTTTAACTGTGTCACAAAGGGACATGGGTGCTTAGGAAGGTTCTAAAAGCTGCCTTACAATATTGTGCAGGCAGTAATGATGTACACCAGGAAAGAGTACACCAAGAATGAATTCAGTCCTAATTGGAATAGAAATGGCAGGAGATGCAACTACTGGTCTTTGTGAGCTCTCTTCCTTAATTCTGCTACATTCATCTCGGAATGTTTCAGCTGAACGCATTAGCAGCTATAACAGCCTGCATTTTGTAGCTACACGAAAATTTTCAATATCAATTCATAAGTACCTGCGACAATTAAATGGAAACTAGTTAGATTAAATTAAAACCAAACCCATTCCTAGATACAAAGCAAAATGTAATCTCTCTCCGACATTAATTAACTAGTCACAGTTCCCACCACAGCCATGTTTATGCAGAGCTACTTCCTTAGAGCAACAATTTCACATTGGTCATAAGTTGGAATGTGCAGCCTTTTACCTTTAGGGTAAAGGTCACAATGACTAGGTCTCATCCATACAGTATGAATCTGTACCACCCGGGCAAAGGTCACAACGGCACCTCATTTGTGGGAACTGTCCGGTCCTGTGTGTTTGGTAACAAAGAGATGAGCCTGCTGTTAGGACAAGCTTTGTTTAAAATTGTGCAATCGTGCAGACATCTCATCAGACATGCCAGTCAATATCCCAACCTCCCACATAGCATAGAGGTTGGCTTGTTACAGGCTGGGGTGTAGTTCTCCAATATCATTACCATAATTACGTGTCACATTTGCCAGGAGGCTGCAGAAAACATATAGAGATACACTGTGTTAACTCCTAAAACTCTTAACAGGGTCCAGAGTTGCATTTTCACTCGCATAACTGCATACCTCCTCTCACAGTCTCACTGTTATTACTGAATAAATCATAGTAGGTGCCAATTTATATGCTTCAATGTAAATAGATTTAGTGGATAGATCATTTTAACAAATAATGCATAAAGCTAGATTAATAAACAAACACAGATAAATACACCATAGACACATTCGAACGTAGTCATGATTAAATGTTTAGATATTACACTATATTAGCAACAACAAAAAAACGCCCTTTTTTTTTTAACAGAAAACCAAATAATTGGGAAATAAATAATTTTTAAAAAAGAGTTCATGGGTGGCACAGTGGCAGAGTGGTTAGCACTCCTGCTTCCCAGCAAGAATGTCATGGGTTTGATTCCTGCCCATCTTTCTGTGTGGAATTCAAGGTCGTTCCTTCCTGCCTCAAGTCCACCACCATCATCCCTGTGCCAAAGAAGTCTTTGGTGTCCTGCCTCACTGACTATCGTCCCGTCTCACTCACACCCATAGTGATGAAATGCTTCGAGAGGCTCGTCATGAAGCAAATCAAGACCCAGCTACCACCTTCACTGGACCCCATGCAGTTTACGTACCGCTTTACAGACGACGCCATAGCCGCGACCATCCATCTGGCCCTTACCCACCTGAAAAATCCACCTGGACTCGTATGTATGAATGCTGTTCATAAAGCACCTGATTGAGAAGCTGAGCCTGCTGGGCCTGAACACCTCGCTCTGTAACTGGATCCTGGATTTCCTGACTGGGAGAACCTCAGTCAGTCCGGATCGGAAACAGAATCTCCAGCAAGGTTGCATGCTCAGTCCCCTGCTGTTCACACTGTTGACTAACGACTGTGCAGCGATGCACAGCTCGAACCACATCATCAAGTTCGCCGATGACACGACCGTGGTGGGTCTCATCAGCAACAACGACGAATCAGCATACAGAGAGGAATGAAACAGCTAACTTCCTGGTGTGGAGCCAACAACTTATCTCTGAAAGTAGACAAAACCAAAGAGATGGTTGTGGACTTAAGAAGAGCACAGAGCGACCACTCTCCCCTGGACTTCAACGGAACCTCTGTGGAGACGAAGAGTACCAAGTTTCTCGGTGTTCACCTGGAGGAGAACCTCGCCTGGTCACTAAACACCTGCTCCATCAGTAAGAAAGCCCAGCAGCGTCTCTACTTTCTACACAGGCTGAGGAAAGCACATCTCCCTCCCCCCATCCTGACCACGTTCTACAGAGGGGCCATCGAGAGCATCCTGAGCAGCTGCATCACTGTCTGGTTTGGGAACTGCACCGTATCGGACCGCAAGTCCCTACAGCGGATAGTTGTAGAATAGAAACCATCGGGTTTCTCTCCCCTCTATCACGGACATTTACACTTCACGCTGCATCCGGAAAGCCACCAGCATTGTGGCCGACCACACACACCCCTCACACACACTCTTCACCCTCCTGCCTTCTGGAAAAAGGTACCGAGGCATTCGTGCCGCCACAACTAGACTGTCCAACAGTTTTTACCCACAAGCCATCAGGCTCCTCAACACGAACTGAAAGCGCCAAACTTAACCGCACTCACACTCATTAGTACGAATGTAAATCTATGTTTCCATCACTGTTTACAACCAAAAATATACCACTCATGCACAGCCGCTTTAATACTGTTTTATACCGATTTCTTACTGTTCCATTACTCAATGCTGTTATTGTTTACACTAGCCACTTTACTGTGATAAATAATTCTGCTATTTTTAACACTCACTGCTGGAATCATTAGTTAGTACATTGCCACATGTTGCACAACCATCGGCGCTATGTTCTATGTATCTGTCCAGTAGCATATTGTAGGATACTGTTTGTTTTGCACGGTTCAGCACAACTTGTTGTACGTGTTGCACGTCGTGTTGTACGTAGCTCTGTGTTATGTGCTTATTTGACTCTCTGTTGTTCTATTTTGCGTGACTCTGTGTTATGTGTAGCATCGTGGTCCTGGAGAAACGTTGCTTTGTTTACTGTGTATCGCCACAGCTATATATGGTGTTATGACTATAAAGCTTCTTAAACTTGAACTTGAGCTGTTGATACAGTTCTACACTGCAGTCATCAAATCTGTCCTGTACTCATTCATTACCATCTGGGTTTGGAGCAGCCACAAAGTAGGACACAAACTGCAGAAAACAATTAAAACGCCCTGCCAATTCTGCAGGACTTGTACTCAACTAGGCCGAGTGAAAAATCACTACAGACTCCTCACACCCTGGACACAACCTTTCTCAACTCCTCTCTTCTGGCAGCCGCTGCAGATACTTGCACACCAAAACTGCCAGGCACAAGAACAGTTGCTTTGCACACGCAATCACCCTCATATACACAAAGCTAGTTAGAGTGGATTGCACCTGCGAGAGAAGCTGCGCTTTTCATCCTCTCACCAAAGATGAATTGAATCAAAACGGGCTCAAAAACCAAAGTCTGATATTTTCACCTGTAGAAAAAACCAGCAAAGGACAACACATACACTACACATGTCTTTGGTTATGAGAGGAGATGCTGACTCCTCAGGACGAATGACGGTTCATTCATAACTTTATTCACAAAGGGTTACGCAAATTTCATGCAAATGTTCTGGAAAACATGGTTATTAGAGACAGTAACTACTTGCCGGCAAGCACATGTGCTTGTGCATGATTATTGATCAGCTATTCGTTTAAATTACACGCATTATTGTTGGGGTTTTATTTACATTGATATGCAAATGTAATATTGTATGCCAGCCAAACACCACATACAATGAATTACTCACAATTAATCTTAGGGTACAAAAAATATATTAAACATGATTGACTAATTCCTTTGATAATTTGCATAGCTATTAGTGATTTATGGGTAATATATACCGCATATCACAGGCAACTGAATCAACAAGGTAGCTAAAATGCTACTGTACGTTGTAGGCGACCACTTTTTAAATTGTCCTTCCATTCCTTACTTAAGGAAGAGACGAGTATTCGGATGTTGTCCTTTATAAGTTCTGTCAGCGCGCCATTCCATATTTTGCAACGAATAAATGAATACGTAAGCACTGCAGAGAAACATTGTTTACATCGTAACGGAAATTCCACCCATAGTTTGCGCAAAGCATCACGGGGTGTATGATACAGGTGGATAGTCTAGGTATGTTGTATAATGTATGGTCTTGTGTTTGACTAAATGTACGGTACTTGTGCCTCGCTAACAGCTGGATCCAACTTGTTTGTGTATACAAAGTTTATTAAGCCAATAAACTTGATTCTGCTTTCTAAATCATTGATTCAACTACTAATAGAATAATTAAACGCATGTTCAACATTAGCTGTTGTGTACCATTTATGAAAAAAAAAAGCACAAGGTCATCTATTATAAATAACTAATTACAAAAGTATTAACAGATACATGAGGAGCAGCAAAGTAAACTCCATACCCAGTGTTGTGCGTATGTTTTATTAGTATCTTCTCTGGAGAGGACACAAAGAAAGCAGTAAGCCTTTTACAGCCTATCACCTGGGATATTGAACACATGGAAAGCCTGTCCCTTTCATCACTACAGCCTCATAGCAACCCAAACTAAAATAACAAAGAGCCATGTTGTTTTTTTCCTAACGGGAAAGGTTCATTGGGTTATGGACCTCATAATTAAGAAAATACAAAGTCATGTGTTGAGGGACGTGAATTTCCTTTGTAGGTAGCTGACTCTGTAGGTGCACAGAGAAAGAACCGAAAAACATCTACCCACATGTTGCTTGTTTCTGTCCTTGCCAAAGTCACTGACAGGAAAAAGTG
>JAOUQX010000030.1:15046299-15062480 GCA_028566295.1 Liobagrus marginatus
AGCCTACATTTTAATTTTCTTTTGATTTATTTATTTTTCTTGAAATTATTTAGAAAAATTGGGGGTCGTGTTATATTGAGGCCAATACGGTATATATTGCGGTATACTTTTTTTCTTTTCTCCTTTTTTGATGTTTCTGATTTTTATTTTTTAAATGGTGTTGTCTCGGAAGGCGGTGGGGGGGGGGTCGACTTATACGGCGAGTATATCAGAAAACCCAAGTTTGCAACTGAAAAATGGGGGGTCGACTTATACGACGGGTCGACTTATACACCGGCTGTCAATAAAAGTAAATGATTAGCAGCATATAAAGTACAGCTATTTCTCTAGGATTTCTACAACAAGGGAAAAAACATCCAAATGGGGGAGAAAATATCGGGTGCAAAGAGCTTACAAAGTAGTGTTAGGGTTTTTGTTGTTGGATAAATATAAATTAGTTGACTTAAAAACTTCAGGACAGTTTAACATGCCTAAGAGACTGTGTATAACAGAAGAAGACTTTGTGAACACTATAGTTATGTGCATTTTGATCTTTATGTAAAACGTAAATTTTGCTGGTAAATTGACTTTAATTTGCATTCCAAAACTGAAACAAACCTAAAGAGCTGTACTTTATTGGGGTTAATCAGTCGCTTTTGTTGAACTGAGGAAACAGTAAACCACTGACTATTTTTTTTTTGTTCTCTATTTTGACGACTTTTTGAAATTAGATTTAAATATATCAAGCTTATCATCTCTGAATGATTAGTTTTTTGTGTGGAATTCATGCTTTGTACACAGTTAACTTATTTCCCTCTGAAATGCAAAACAGATAAAAGGGCGATGTATATCCAGCATTGTTACTACAATAGAGAATAGTTTGGCTATTAATACATTATTGGCTATACGTGCATTCGTCTTCGCTATTATCCTGTAGTTAACGACAACAATGGGCCTCCGTGAGTCTGGTAATGATCAGATTTCATGTTGTAGCGTTATAACAAAAGCTATTTGTCTACTTTCCAGTAGTGACGGTGATGCATGTGTACTCCTTGTGTTGTGGTTTTCTGTCCCCTCACTGTTCATATGGCTGCTATGCTCCTGTCTGCAGGACTGGCGCATGACACTTCTGACCAAACGGATGTGTTATGAGCAATTTTAAACATGCTCCGTATTGATTGTTATAAGATGCTTACACTACAATACACACATCACTCTCATTTCTGTGCATTATGAATTGATTACCTGCTGACCAAAATTGTACTACTGAAAGTTAAAAGCAGCTTAAATAATTAAGAACAACATTAATATATACTATTTACTATATACGATTATTTCTGTTCATAGTATTATTTTGACAAAGACTTAATCTTACATGATTGATTTGTTTTACATATTGTTCTAATATTTAAAATAACTTGGAAAAAATAACTGACAGAAAAAGCAACGAGAATTTTTTCTAAAACATCTAATTTATTATACACATCCATCTCTGTTCTGTACAATCACCTCTTGGGTAGATTAGAAACTTCGTTTCTAGACAAAAACAAATGATCATCTAGGGACATCACAGCGTTCAACACATGCAAAAAATCTATTTCTCGCCAGGCTGTTCATGAGTAATACAGTTAACAGCAGAAACAATGTGTAACCTACAGTTCATAAAGTTGGGAGCCACTTCTTTTAAAAGTGTGTGTGTAATGTACTACCGAATTAATGAATAAATCAAACAAGTCCTATTCTGACATATACATTCATTGTAAAAGTCTATATTATATAATAATAGTCTGTATAATCAAGTTTACCATTCAAACACGCTCTTCCATACAGAATGTAGAAATTAAATGTATAGACACATAAGGAGGCCTCAAACACCTCTCATCAGTACAAAGAAACTCCTTACTATTCTGCATTGTTCAAGTTTTAAATCAGCTAAATATTAATAAATAAAATATCTCCATAACACTTCATAATTTAATTATAAAAACATTTTCAGACTTTTACAGGTCATTTGCAATAAAGTGACATTAAGCAAACACGTTGCCAAAAGAATATTCACACTGGCTTTTTTCTTTTCCAAGAAAAAACACCTCAGGCAATTTACCATTTTTGGTCATCCTTCATATGATTCGGCCATTTTTTTTCTTTTTTGCATTATGTAAGAATATATATTAAGCACAGCTAGATGCGTCACAGATTTAGACAGCAATGCCAATAACCACCTCTGACCTTAAAAAGGGATCCAGTAGTTATCAACAGCACCAAATACATGATACATGAAACTGGAAGTTTAAAAGTTAAGTGTTTGTTTCTTCATCTTATAATCTATTGGTGTCCTTCAGCTGCTATCCTCGTTCTCCACAGCATCTCGGGTTGAGGTCTCATCCACATTCTCCAGCGAGTCTGCATGTTGTACTCTTAACTCAGATGGGTCCATTATAGGAAGTTCACACTGAAGAGGGTAGAGCCATGGCTTATGATCTGGAGAGTTCTGGGCCTTCCAGGCAGCGTAGTGTTGACCTGCCTTATGCAAACTTTTCATAACCTGCAGAGTGACGGAATAAGGGAGTGACTGAGAACGTAGCTGGAATATCAGCACATAGAACAATGAACACTAGTTCTTTCTGTTTACATACAAGTGTGAGTAACACCTATGGCACTGGAATCCTGATTTTCAGGCCTCGTCTTTAGGCACAGAGATTACAAAAGAAAGTTTCTTTAGTATCACTTTTTTTTTTTTTTTTGGAGGGGGAGGGTGGAGTTGGTGTCAGGTATCCTACCATTTTAATGGAGTAATTTGTCAATTCTGGCTTTATAAAAGATTTGATTAAAGGTTACTCATGGGGTGCAGTTCAAAAAGCATATCAAAAGGCAAAGAAATATGTAAACTGCGACAATCAGTTCACTCCTGACCTTTTCGTAGGATGGTACACGAAGACTAATCATGTTTTATAATCTTACTTTGGCCAAAGGCTTAATGTGTACTTTGGTCTAGATAGTTTTATATGCCAGTAGTGATGAAGTTATCTTTAAATCTAGACAGGCAGGTTCAGCTTGATTCTTCAGAAGTTTAAGAAATGCACTTGAAAATAACTTAATATGGGTTTCTATGGACACAGCAAATCATCAGAATCTGGCGTGGCAGATTTCCAGGTCATTCTACACGTGTTCTCACATAGTCCCAAGTGAGTTATTCATTCTAGGGTATCATTAAATGACTAGGCTACAGATTATAATATGGTTACACTCGGATTCATTGCAAGTCATAAAGGAAAGACAATGGCTTATTGTTTCAATGGAAACTACAAGAATCTGCAATATACCTGCAATATACTAAAACCAAAAGTTTTTAATCATTATGATCAGAATGAAGGATCAGACTAGTCATGCTCCAGCAGCACTGAGCTGAAACTATAGCGCAAAACAACACATCACACCAATTATGTCAGATTTAAATTCAAGCTACATTCTAATCAAATTAAAACTAATCGAAAAGTACTTACTCTGGGGGCTAGGACCTGAGTTGCCTTATTTACTGCCCACTTAGGAAGAGAACCTGTGGAAAAAGAATAAAGATAAGACGCACGGTCAGTAGTGTGCTAAACAATACCCAACACTGTTAGTATTTATTATGTGTACATGACATCAAATGAGAAACTCCTTTTATACAACACTTTGCATATGTATGTCTTAACCATAAATAATTTCTCAACGATCATTTTTACCGTATGAAGTATCCTTCCCTTTGATAATTCTTTGCTTAAAAAAAAAAACTACCTGGCTTTAATGGAATGAACACTATGACTACCTATACTGAGAAACACATACCTCCTTTATTTACAACAATTTGTTTTCACACCAATACACAAGTCTCAGCACGTGTATATATATTGTCTGGACAGAACTAGAGGTCCTACCTTTAGGATCTGCTTCTGAGACATAAATGAATGTGCAGCTGTTCGGCCCTGTTGGTTTCAGCAGGTAACCAGTCAGCTTAGAGATGGCTCTCACCAAGTCTTTACGTGGAGGGTATTTCTAAAATAAACAAGAACAAACATAAAACATAAATCAATTTGAACACTACATAAAAAAAAATATCATGTCCCAATTAGCGTTTGTAATTTTGATAAAGGAGACAGATTTCTATTGGTTGGGAAACATACCGGATGCTTCACAGAGTAGTTGACAATTATATATTCATCTTCAGAAGCCCGCCAAGAACGGACGGTCACCACATCTCGGTTTTTCAGTGGTTTAGGACAGAGCCCTGTGAATCAAACGTAAAATTCTCAAAAGTCTTTAACGTACAATTAACGTAAAAACTATAAATGACGTTGCATGAGTGAAAAACAAACAGGTGATAATTACGCTACCGCTAGCTGTATTCCAACACAGGACACTGGCAGTACATAGAGACTGTTTAAAGTATACCAAAAAATGCATTTTTGCAAGGCACCAACTTCAAACACTACATAATACAACATTTAACAATACCAGAACACATATAATCATAAAAACTAAATATGTCAGTCTGTAGCCTGCTGCTAAACTGTGGCGTCGATTCAAACGCAATGTTTTGCTAACTACAAACGCCGCTAGCTATAACGCTAACTGTCTCAGAGCACAGGAGTAAAAAACGGAGTGTAATAATGGATGTAATAATATACCGAGGCAATGCATGTTTATACCATTGTAACATAGTTTGTGTTATATATTTAAGCTGCGGTGTTAGTACTTTTCTCTAAATGTTATTACTGGACTGAGAAAATAGGTTCAGTACCTAAAATAATGGGCACATATTCAGACACAAATTCAGTTACATCAAAATGTAAATCAGTTCGAAGGATTGATCGTGTCTTTATCATCGTCATTATTATTGTCATCGTGGTATAAGCTAATCGTGTGAGTCACAACGTGACCATAAGGAAACTCGGAAAGCATAATAAAAGTGTACGATGCTCTACAGATGAAGTCTCACATGAATAGTAGCCGACATCAGCATTGGCAGAGAGACGCGCGATGTCAAAGCTCTCCAGCATTGCAGGGTCCCAGGTTTTGCGATAGATGTTGTCATGAAGAACATCGTACATTGTAGCAGCAGACACATCGTTTATGGCAAGTTGACACTGAATGGAAGTCGAAACAAATTCTTAATCCGCGCATATTTCCAGGTGAACACAGGAATCCCACAAATTCATATGAATATATTTTAGATTCAATTATTGCGTTTGACGCGCCATTGGTGAACAAATATAAAGAATATGACTTTATAGTACCAACTCCTTTTTAATTATTACTGACATCGTTACAATTTATTGATATTATAACCACGTTTGTGTCAATAGGTACAATTAATAACCTGACATTCGGTTTATTCTTCAAACGTGCTTTTTTGATTTTGGAGAAATATCGCACATAAAAAAAACAACAACAACAAAAATAAACCCCAACAGCGAGTCTACAGGTTAATCTAAACTTTCCTATAGAGATCCACTCAAAGTTTTCACTCACCTTGATTTTGTGCACTTTGGAATAGCTGGTTTTGTTCACTTGGAGTGAGTTAGATAAAGGGGGCACCTCGACCCACACATCCATTCCATTCTTATTGTACTTGCTCAGCCAGTTATCCGTCGCCAGACACTGTCTTCTGAAGTCAGAGAAAAGTGCCTCACCTGGGATGATTTCTGAGCCCAGAGACATGGCTAAAGGTCACCAAAAACGTCCGATCGAAGAAAATATATGCGATTCGATTTAATCACTTTCAAGCCGAGCAACAAAAAACACAAGGGAATCTGCGTCAGCGGCTGAATATTCCGGCTCTGAGTTTCAGTGTGGTCTCCAGTTCCGCACCGATTCTGTGTTTAACAGCGGAACAATGAAAGCGTTCACGAAGCACTACTTCCGGTTTAAAACAGGTGTAAACTCTTAGCCGCAGCACGCGCACCAACGATGGAACCTGTTTAACGCGGTACCTTAACACGACTTAAAATTTGACCGGAATACTGAGACGTACTTTATCGTTTTTATAGGTAGACTGGTCTCTTTGTCACTTCCGCCTTATTTCAGGCGTGTCTACCTAGTTTTGTTCGTCAGTAGTGGGTGTAGGCAGTGATACTGGCAGTTAACTAACTCGTGTTTACCACCAGAAAAGAAATCCTAATTGTGAGATATGAGCTTTAAACCGCACTATTCACTTACCGAAACCGAGTGAGCGAAGTGTTCAGATGTGTTGATAAAGGTAGGTTGATGGCTGTTACTTCCCTGTTCAGCAGTTTTGCTAGAATTAAGTTCTCTTTATCTAAACACACGCGCACTCAATCGTGAAAATCATGTTACGGTATATGAAAATCTGAAAAATTATACAAACACATTGATTAACGCTTGGCGAAATAACTTTATTTCATGTAATACACTTCAGTGTTTTTTTGTTTTGTTTTTGTTTGTTTTTTACAGCAGATAATGCAATTTCCACATAAATTATGCTAAACACTATTAAGACAGCATATTTCAAATAGACAAACACACTTCAGAATAGCACACAGCGGAGTATTCAATCAGTGACAATAGGTGTATAGCTGTTCGGGAAATGTTTCTTGTATTTAAATACTTACAGATCGAACCAATGTCAAATGCCAATATTAAAAAAAAAAACTTGCTGTGTAGTAGTGCGGTCAAATAATGTACATTTAAGTGCATGTACACAACTAGAGATCCAGTGTGGCTAGATCCTTAAAACTACACACGGAGCATACAACCGAGAAAATGAGCATAGTGAGGTGAACATCACACACAGGTCTCTGTGATACAGTAGCAAAAGCAGAAATGCAAGCTATAGATCAACCGACTGTTTCCCCAAGTGTATAACCGCCATTTAGGCCAAGCACAATTTCTGTTTTTAAGTAAGATAAATAAATTAGAAAACATAAAACCAAGTCTCAAAACGAGCATTAGCAGTATATGGATAAACTCTTCTCTACACTAAGCAATAGCTGTGCATAAGGGAAAAATTCCATATACAACAGAAACCTCTGCAGCATTATGCAAACCAGCAGAGCTCTCCAGAACACAATGTTGTTATATAGTGCCTTTTAATGCACCCTTAGCTAGTGGTTTACAGAACACAAAGCAAAAACTCTGCAGCGAGACAGTCAACAGACGCAGCTGCTGAATATCTACTAGCGTGTAAGTCATGTCCTTGCTTCCAAAAACCAAAGAGAAATAATATAGGTATTCATTTCTCACAGTTAATTAGGTTTTTTAATTACAGTTCATGGGTAACTATAATACAAGGTGCATGTTTAAGGAACCCAAGTATCTATATTATATTCCGAATGCATATCCACAGCTTTTCTACCTCAGCTAGCTGCATCTCAATTCCATGCAATTTACCATTAAAGTGTAAAAAGAGTGATAAGAGTCTGACCATAATACAGAGTTATTTCTAAACTGATCCTATTCCTATTTATAACTATTCTTCTTTGGCCTACTGTATCCTGAAACAAAAGATTCAAATTGGACTGATCCCTAACACCAAATTCCTTAACACTCAATTCCAGTTTTGCTGTGTCTACTTTGTTCTTTTTTTTGTACATATACATTTAAGATTGTAAGGCCCATTTTTAACCTCACAATCGTTTAGAGCTTTAAAAAAAAATCCCTCAATATCCATGGTAGAACTGGCCCTTCTGCTGTTATAGGACAAACACAAAACGGTCAAAACTATAGTTATTAAAAAATCATAATAATTAGTAACAGACACACTTGAAGTTCATCAATAGGCAATGCCATTTCGTTTGCCATTCTGTTCACTGAAATAAAACAGCAAGGCATTATGAGATGAGGATCTTGGTCCAACATGAGTGAGTTAGGTAATCTGAAACAAATCAACAACAATGAGCGTGACTGCACTTATGCTCAAAAGAATTGCAAGAGCAACTGAGCCATGTCAGTCTGCAACCGTACACAATGCCATGCAGTCAGGATAGATATGAATCCAATGAGGGTATAACCTATGCTTAAATTTTTCTTTACTGTTTTTCCTTTAACATATATATTTTTTTTCTCGATAATCTGTTTTTATACAGAATAATAGCACATCCACATGGTTACTCCGAAAAGTCACTGAGTCGAGGGGAAATAAAAGGCTCTGACTAATGGCGCAGGGCCACTGAGACAAGCTGTTGGTGGGGAGGAGGCCGAGCTGGTGCGAGTCTGAGGCGGTTACTAGCATGAGCAGCTGCTCTCAGTCACCGGCAGTTCTGGAGATTTCTCCAGTTTGATATCGATCACTGAGAAGACACAGTTAAGGACGGATATAATCTTACACGACTCCACAGCTTTTCTAAAAACAAAAAGTAAAGTATTAACAAATCAGGCTTCACACTGACAAAATTGAACAATAACTATACGCTACCTAATTTGTAGATAATTTTTTCTCAAAAAAGGGAAAACATTGAAACCATGAACTAATGTTAAATACCGTATTTTCTGCACTATAAGGCGCACCTAAGAGCCATAGATTTTCTCATAAATCGGCCGTGCGCCTTATAATCCGGTGCACTTTGTGTGTGCGCCGAGTTCCAAAATCTAAAAATGTTGTTGTGTGACTTTGGTAAGCGCTTTGCTTGATTGACTGTCGGACCATTTCCTGCCGACACAGGGACGTAATACGTATACTACGTACGCTGGCAGCGATAAATGAATCAGAGAACGTTACGTAATACCTACAGTATGTACGCATACCTCTGCCACACCGCCGGTAGGTATACTACCAGTATGCTGCAAAACAACATTTGTTTGTCTAAGGACCCCCGAAAATGGCACCAGTGAAGATATATGCTTACGAGGCACAATTCAAACTACAGGCTATCAGTTACGCGGTTGTAAATTGTAATAGATTTCATAGACCAATAGATCAACTAAACTTGCTGTTTTGCTTCCGTTACCTTTTTTGTAGACCGTATGTTTTAGCATGCGCCTTACAATACGGTGCGCCTTATGGTGCAGAAATACGGTATGTTAGCCAAGACCTAGAGTATGATTCTCAAATTAAATACCACAAGCATTTCAGTATACTATAGACACAGCTACCATTTAGGGAATCTGATCTGAGCAGATAAAATAAATAATTTTTAAAAAATTGCATTTTGAAGGATACTGTCTTCCTTGCTTTTCTCTGGTGCACTGTCCATTCCAGGCAAAGCTGCAGCAACACGTCTAAAAAGCTGTAAGAAGAGTGATTCACTATTTATCATACAAAAGTTATTAAAACACGAGCATAGGCAGGCTAACTTGTATATACATGTCACCAAGTTATCTGTTTATTAGGACATGCGTAACATGGGAATCAAGTTCACTTTAACCCAGTTTAAAGAAACAAATAAATAAACAATTTCTCTGGCCAATATTTGAATGCAAAGGGCAGCACAATCTTGTAACTTGTGCCAGTTACAATGTTTGCGGTACCAAATGCCAGAGTACATAACATATATTGAAATCGTTCAGTAAAATGTTGACATTTAATTTTTTTTCCATTATTTCTTTATCAACACTAATGCATCGCCTTCACACAAGAAAATGTCGGATTTCGCCACAATATAAACTCCCTTAGCCAAGCTCTTAACTCGGTGTCCTTTCCATAACTCATATCTGAAAAAGCATATTCTTGAGGATCAAATAGTTATAATGACTACATGATCTAAAGAGCTTGATTAAGGAGATACTTCAAGATTCATTGTCTGTGGGTAAATCAAGTCATCTAAATGGCATCATGCTGTAATATCATGCAGGAGGCAATCATGGCAAGCAAACCAAGCAAAACCCACAAGCAAGAACAAAGCAGACCCAGCCGTAGCCCTTAGCACAGTCCGTTTGCATGTGAACTTTAGAGAAAGTGTCTAAAAGCACACTGGGTGAGGCTGAAAAGGACAGCCGAACAAAAGCAAGTGAGAGGTAGTAGTAGAAAAGGTTGGCTAAAGGGCTAAGTTTTTCTTAGTTCATTGAGGCTATACCTGTTTGACATTGTAGCCAGTTTTTGCACTGGTTTCAATGAACATGACATTCAGTTCCTTAGCCCTCTGCTCGCCCTCTTCCGTGGTGATCTGTCTGCTCAGGTCCGAGCAGGGAGGGTGGAACATAAACAGAAATGGGGAAGATGCCAACAACAAGAAAGAAGGAGAGAGAGAGAGAAAGAGAAATACTCAACTTTAGATTAGTAATAGGGAAAAGAAAAGATTAGTTTTCCTACAATATGCTCATAAAAGCTAAGAATATAAAGAAACAGCAGTGCGGCCAAGGAACAATATCAAAAGGTTGATAAAGTAAAATGATTAGAAGATTTTCACAGAAAAAAGGGTCATGAAAAGTGTGGTCAAATCCACAACAAAAACAAAGATCTTGTGGGAAGGTGAAGGACACGATGAGCTCCTGTGTTGCAAGACCCACCTGCTTGACGTTATAACCAGCCTTGGCGCTGGTCTCTATGTACATCACATTGAGCTCCCGTGCTTTTTTCTCTGCAGCTTCTACTGAAACTTGCCTGCCATAGTCCAGTGTAAGTGGAAGGTGAGGAAATGGTTCAAATCATAACAGAGAATGGAAAGACAAAAAGTGATAAAAGGGATTCAAAATAAACCAAATCAAAATGTCACAATGAAGAAAAATTAATAACAATTAAAAAAAAGAGTAACATGGCTTCAAAGTTGGTGATAAAAAAAAAAAGTGCAACAAAATCATAAGAAGCAAAAGGGTGCAATTAAAATGAAATGGGATACTGAATACAAGGTACAAGTCAAAAAGGAAAGAAGCCTTTGCAGCTGGAGGCGTTCGATTATTTTTCAGTGGTATACCTTTTATCCGCCAAATCTGTTTTGTTTCCAACCAACATGATAATGACATCACTTCCTCTCTCTGTTCTGACATCATCTATCCATTTTGAGGTTTGCTGGAAGGAATTGAGATCTACGGAAGGGAAAAAATCGTTTCAGTTCAGCAGTAGTGAAACGTGCCATTACTTTTAGCTTTGTGTTAGTCGTCGCATAGAGACAGGACACACTAAAGCAAGCTCTCAAAGCACACAGAGAAGGTAGACTATTAGTAGGAAAGTTGAGCAGTGAAAAGCATTTTTAGGTGAAGCATTTCATTTTATGTAAAATATTACATGTTTTGATGTTTTAATACTAATACAACACAAACTCTGGCTTGCTGCTAGACTAAGGCCCAATCACAATTCTATCCCTTCCCCTTTGTTTTGCACGTTCACGTGAAGGGGTCGGGGGCGTCTCAATTCTTTTTTTGGCTGGAGGGGAAAGGGTAAGGAAAAGGGCTAGATAGCCCTTCAAATGAAGATTTTTCGGGACCTCACTTCAAACGAAGGGTTAAGATACATTTCCTGGCATGTGAGCAGAGAGACACATAAGTGGAAATATTTTTTGGCACTAAAAAGGATCTTAATAATAAATAATAATTAGTTTAATGTTGTACTTAATATTGTGTTCATGTGTGCGGTTGTGCTCTCTGAAGAAGCACTTGCAAAAACCACTAGGATGAAAGTTCCCTAATATTATTGACTGCACAACCGTTTCACAACATATTTTGTGATTCCAGTGCCGGGTAACTTAACTTTTACCTTACATCTAATCAATGCATTGTTTTGTTATGGTTTACGTCCATGAATACATAAAAATGATGTTTAACAAACACTGCTTTCAGTTTCCGTGTTTATTGTATGTTCTGATAAAATAAACTAACAGCTCAGACAGCATGTCGGAAGTGTGTGATAAACACCGGTGCATCTTTGACGTAGGAGCAGCGACGGCATTTGAAGACATGTAACAGTGTGGTAGCGGTGTCACATTTCTTGGAATATTTTCTACCATACCCCTTGACACTTGGAAAGGGGTAGGCGTAAGTGGCAGAATTGGTATTGGGCCTAAGGTAGCTTTGTTATACACAGCCCTGCTGAGCGTACAAGTGGCTCTGACTCACTGGTGATGTCATACACCACTACAGCAATAGTGGAGTCACGGATGTAGCTGGGGATGAGGCTACGAAAACGCTCCTGCCCTGCAGTGTCCCACAGCTGCAGCCGAACCTGAGGACCCAGTCAACAGCATGCAGCAGAGAACAGCAGCAGCGAAATAAATGAGGAATCAGTACAGATTGGAAGAAAGCTGGGTTAAAAAGGGGGGGGAATATCAGAAACCAGAGAAAACAAATCTTTACAATTGAAACGGAAGCACAGTTCAGTAAATCTAGAAGATTTCAAAATGTTAAAAGGAATCATTCCATGCAAACAAGCAGTTATGATTTCAGCGATGTTCTGCATTCCGGCTCCTGGCAAGGTGATTTTAAAAAACGGCGACACTCTCCGTGCTGAGGTAATGCTGGACACTCTACTCGGTCATGCATGAACATCATCTGGGTGTATGGTTTTTGATGTGAAATACGCTTATTGGTTTCCCCCCTGTTCTAAATAAGTGCCTTTTACTTCTGCCTACATTGTTGGATACTGAATTCAATTAGTTTACAATCGGTCTGCAGTAAATACCCAAATGTTTATACAGAGTTGGTTAGAGATGCATTGTGAGTGGTCCAACATACTCAAAGCGACCCGAGTGCCATTAAACCCCCAGCCAGCTCCCAAACCTACTCCACCATGTGCTGCAGGCATCATGATGGGGTGAAGCAGGATTGCCAGCTACCTACTTGCTATATCATAGACCACCACAGCAGCTGCTGAGTCACGAATGTAGCTGGGGATGAGGCTACGGAAGCGCTCCTGCCCTGCCGTGTCCCACAACTGTAGCCGAATCTATCAGCATCCGTGCAACATGAGTAACAAAAACCCCATTGGACAAACAGCCATGAGTGGACAAAGACAAAACCAAACTAAAATGAAAGACTAAAAACATGGCATCACACGATGGCCTTAATAGGGCAAATGCATGCACAACTAAATCGAATGTAAATTTAGCTGCATGCAGCAATTAACTGGGTCAAGCCCAATTTGGGTACACAAATAGAACATGTATTTACAAAAGATGTTCGGTAGGAAATTCTAGAGGTTGTGCGGCTGAAGAAATAGCCAGTTCGTAATTCCCATGGAGCACGCACCGCATATACAAAAGATTTATGCTTTATACCCCTAAATATTTAAGATTTAATTCGGTTCACGACCAGGAGGTGGCAATAAAGTAATCGAGTACTATTTGAGGGAATTCAACATTTATACGGAATGAATACTTTCAGAAGTAATGAAGGTAAGGGCATTTATTTCTGCGTGTTTATAAAATAACTTAGCATGTGACGTATGCGCTGAAGCTTAATCCATAACTTAAATACACATTAAATACATGTTATAACTAAACAGAATAACTTGTTAATTTTATCCTACCATCTTCCTGGTTATTTGTTAACATTTATAGCTCGTTGTAGACAAAATGCATACTTGGCTTATACACTGAAACCCTGCTGTGTGTGTCACGTCACTATTAAACTCGTGACCACGGCAACTTAATGCTAGATTAAGTAGCCGTGGTGATGCTGCGATGGCATAGTGGAGTTTAATAGTGACGTGGTTTTATTTCAATATTTTATATTAAATGCCTTTTGACTCGTTGGTCATAGAAACCTCAAAGTTAGTATGGTATCAAATCATATTGTGTTCTCTTGGCATGCCAAGTTTACAACTTTTGGCTTAGAAGAAATTGCACTTCCAATTAGAATGTATTGAAGAGGAAAAATAAAAATGACTTTGCAAACGAAAACAATAGGTGTCTCGCCCCTACGGGGCTTGACCATTAAAAAGAACTGCCTCTGCCGTGTTGTATAGTATAATTCATTTAATGGATGGATATGAAAAAAGCTGCAATATGCTATCTTCAAAACATTAAAATACTATAGGGTGGACGGCCTCTGGTAAATCCACTGCTAACAAAAATTAGGGTATACTTCAAATTTAATATGAAGCGATAAAAAAAGAAGCATTTGATTTTTGATACTTAAAAAAGAACATCAGAAAAGCAAACGACAAGTCAAAGAAAGTTCGATTGAGTAGCAAGTGACAAATTGGTGGGGTGGACAGAAGCATTTAAAACGGGAAGTGTCACACATTGACTGTTCAGTAGGGTGTATGGTCACCCAAGACTGCCAAAACACACTGACAGTGATGGGGCATGGACAGGAACAGATTGTCCAGCAGTTCTTGTGGGATCCGCTTCATATTCATTTTAAAATATCCCCTAATTATTGTGAGTAGGGTAGTTAATACTTAAACAATTCAGTGTGGGTTTTTGGGAAGGTAAATGAAATCAGTCACCCTCAACAGCACGAACAAAAAAAACATACATGGTACAGTTATGAAATCATTTTTTAAAGTTATGAAGGATGAAAGCTGCTTACCGTACGATCTTCTAGATACATGGTTTTTGAAAGAAAGTCAATGCCAATTGTCGCCTAAAATCAGAAGATATTGTTATTGAACTTACGAAAATTGTTTGAAAATGTTGGCAACTGGTGTCTGAGAAAGCAAAAAGTAAAAAAAAAAAGCATGAAGACTTCATTATAATTTTGTTTATCCTGATTAAAAGGTTTTTTTGGTTAGCATTGTACAGACAATAAACATCTCTATACAGTCTAACTCATTTATGTGCAGTATTAGCATTCAAGCTTTCATTTTCACAAGCTCATTATACAAAACGTTTAAAAACCGTGGAAGCTGATGTTTATTCCTTTTTTAGTTATAGTGATGAGTATTTATTTTGTACCTGGTAGGTGTTGTCGAAGCTGTCATACATAAACCTGGTTATTAGAGAAGTCTTCCCAACTGCAGAAACAAGAAAAAACCTAATTGTTTGAAATGTTTCTTCTCTATCTACGTACACATCATCATGTGGGATAAAGCATGATGTAGTCACCGCTGAGGGGATCATCGTGTGAACTCTAGTCGCTGAGTTGGCAACATGGGTGGCGTCAGTCCCTAGCTAAGGAGCATTTCAATAGCAGAAAAGACGTGATACCTATGTGTAGGCGACTTAAATACTGACCTGTTGATGTGAAATCATGTAAGCAAACAATGGAGACGGTGTATAACGTAAAATGAAATCACCCACCGGACACACCGCTGATTAAAACATAGCTAATCATGCTAGTCCCAACCTGGCGTTGATAGAAATAAAGCTGCTAAAGGTTTAGCAATCAACTGTAGCCTGCTAGCTGCGCCTGAATGAACTTAGCTAAATATAAATAACCAGTTCGAACAAATACACATATTTATACGTTACATTTATTCCACGAATACGACAATACTCAACAAAGTAGGGTTAGCCACCTTCGTTGTTTAAGCCTGTATCAAGCTAGCGACGGAGCTTGGCTAACTAGCCACCTAGGTTAGCTATTTAAAATAAAACTTTTTTTTTGATACACTGCTTGTAAACGAAAAAGATGAAACAGTGTTATATGCCTCCAAAATATAATGGGAAATCACAAAGCGGTTATTATAATTAACAGTAACCCCTTAACGCCCTAGCTAAAAAATGTCGAGCTTATGTGGGCAGGGTTGCGGCTAATATAAATAAAAAAAAATGATTTAAGAACTAGCAAATGCACTCCAGTGTAATCTATGTTCACATTATTACGAATGCGTATAATTGTTAACAATTCTTGCAGCCGCTGAAAGTGTTCAGAGGCAAATATTTCTCCATGTTTAAACACCAAGAGGCCTTTAGCTAGCTAACTGGCTAGGCTAGGCTAGCCCCGGCTGTCAGCTGGAGGAGCATCATATCACTCGGCCCGTCTGATCGCCACTGTCTTTGCATTTTATCGAGGAGATTTTTCATCTAGTGGTCACTCACCGCTCTGCTCGCCTAAAAAGACGAGCTTGAACTTTCGCAGGGGATTGCCGAACTCTCCGCCGCCGGTGGTAGTGGACATATTTATCAAACAAGACAGACACAGCGACTATACAAGACGAGATTCACTGTGCAGGCGAAGGACACTGTACGCTCTAGCAGCAGGAGTCTGGTAGCCAGCTGATGTTTTCTGTTTTTCAGCGCCGCATAGTGGCCAGTGATTAAAATGCACGTATGCCTTTTTAATGTTTTTTAAAGTGTACATAAACTGTGTTTAATATACAGTGGTACCTCGGTATAAGAACGCCCCGGAATACGTAAAATTCAGTTTACAAATTGCAGCTCGTCAAAAAA